>PYAF01000519.1:412341-463407 GCA_007407185.1 Glycine tomentella | reverse complement strand
TTTTTTTTTTTTTTGTCAAGTTTAATTTTTTTAAAGAAAATTATACATCGTTATTTTGCACAAGATGAAGTTATATGATATTATTAAATGTGAGTGTGACTTCTTGTATTTATAATGTATTAGTAATTAAATTTTACATGTTATATTTTATGCATGATCTTTCATTAAAACCATTATACCTTTATTAATTATACAATTGTTTGGTTCCCTATATTTTATTCTCAAAACATTTTTATTTCCTTTTAGACTGTATCATCATTTCAACTTATCAATTACACTTTTAAAGTTAGCCAATTATTATACTTTACATCTAATGAAGACTAGTTTTTCTCTAGATTGTCTCATTAGCCGTTAGTAAAAGAATCCTCATACGTTTTAGTGGTTGATCTTTGAAAGAAGTTGCCAATCCCTACAGATTATAGTGTGTTAAGCCACGACATGCATACTATTACTAACCCCTAAGGATAAGTGAGATTGCCAAGTGATTCTTAACTACCTATAAATTAATCTAGGCCCCAACTCCACAAATGTATCTACTTTTTTACAATATGTATTATTATTCTATTGAATTTTGGACTTATGTTTAAGAACTCTTGTAGATATACGATCACTTATTTTACCATGATCGAGTCCTTGTCAGCATAATTTAACTTATGTTGATATGAATTGTGATATGAAAATAAAAGAGAAATAATTTTAAAAATGAAAAATAAAGTCAAAATAAATTTAAGAGTTGAGGTGTTTGGTTGTAGAAAAATAAGTGAAAAATAGAGTAAATAAAAATAGTAAAATTGTTTTATTTGAATAAAATAAAATGAGAGATTTTTAAAAACGTGTGAATTGAAGTTACAATTACATCCATATGTATATCTGAAACTATTAGAATACACAAGGGAAAAATGTATATAAACAAATACTTAATATCATACACCCACTTATAAGGTGCAAAAACCTCCCTTCATTATGGGATCCACCAAAGGCACCAACTCATTTCCTCACAATCTCCACTTTATCAAATCGGGTAGACCATTTCTGTCTTAGCTCATACGCTCTAAATCAGGGCTACCAAACAATGTGTTAAAGAAAATTTTCCCACTAAAATTTGAATGGAGGTTAAATATGGGCACAATATAATGTTATTCTTCAACGAACTTTAATGTTACTTTTAAAAAATTTACCAAGTGAAAATGTAGGTGTTGCTAAACATAATGTGTGGTAATGATGGATATATGCTTCACTAATTAAGTGTTGCACATGCTTGAAAAGCTGACTTTGGTTAGACCTTGGAAATAATCAGGTTTCTAATTACATGAAGAAAAAAATACAATAAGGCATGAGGTTTATGTGTCAAATTCAACTATAAGTAAATGCCTTTTATTATTTTCTTATTTAACTCCATTACAGGGGAAGTTGGTACAGCTAAAGTTTATCAATTTTTGGAAGCAATCATTCCTTTGCGCAGAATATTTCGGCAAATCCCCAACTTCATTCAGACTTACGTTTTGTATTTTGAGAGAGATCTTCTCAACCCCGATTTTATTTAATATCATATAATCTTGTATATCAAAATGCATTTTTTTCATATTAACAATAGTAAAAATTATTTATTATTTTTGTAGATGATTAAACTCCACCTATAAACCTATTTTTTGTCTGATTACTTTTTTTTGAATTTTTCTTTTTAATTATATATATATATATATATATTATAAGATAAGAACTGAAGATCTTATTTTAAAATTAAAACTTAATGTTATTCGAATAAACGATATCTAATGGTTTATACGTACATTTTTTAAACTTATAATATTAAATTATTCTAAAAAAATATGAGGACTCATTTATGCGAACCCGGTTTAATGTGAAGTGTGAAGCTAGTACTAGCATTCATTCACTCATTCAGCAAAAACAAAAGCATTCATTCACTCAGCAGTGCAGGAGGTCCCACGTGATGTTGCTGATATGAGTTGGCATCCATACATTATTAAATCATATCCCACGTTCACATACACACAATCAGTGATCGAAAGGCTGAAATAAAAGAAGCATGATAAACGGGTTCTCTCCCCCACCATCCACTGTCTACATCAGTGCTTAAATGGTTTTATATATTTTACTGAAAACAAATATTTTTCTTATGAAAAGCATCTAAGTTCTCTAATGAAAAGTAATATTTAAGGGGGAAATGTAAAAATCATTTTTAACTAAATAAACAAAAATGTATTATTTTAAATTACAATACATGAAAATTAACCAGAGATCTACTTTTATTTATTTACACTATAAATAAATTTATCATTAAATATTTTCATTTATTATATATTTATGTATTAATACAAACTATATTTTTTACCATGTTTACTTTATTGATAATTGATCTTTATAAAAAAATATCTTCTCTTAATTATATTTTTATTTTTATTTTTTATGGGACTCAAATTTAAAATTTCATTTAAGAATTTGAGTCTAATTTAAACAACTAACGTAATTATTAAATATTAAGTGCATAACATTTATTTGAATGTTAATTAGATACCTATATATCTATAAATAATAAAAATTCACATAAAATTATTAAAAGGAAGAAAAAAATATCAAAGTAATTATTACTTCTGTTAAATTATAATTATTATTTCAGATTATTATATATATATATATATTAAAAGATAACCAGATGAAAGAGAATAATAACTTTCTAATATTAACATTACTATTATTATTTATTATTTATTTTATTTTGAGTTTATGTTATTAATATCATAAAAAAATATGAGTGAAAAAAATTAATTAATATTATATTAAAACAATTAAAATAATAATTATTTTATGATTTTTTCCTTATATGAAAATCATAATATATCGAAGGAAGGAAATAATATTTTTTTAATTATATTGGTAGTTGTGAATAAAAGAAATAGAGTATATAGTAATTGTTGTTATTTAAATGCCATGGTTGTCATGAGAGTTGGTGTTGGTGCTGGGGAAGACAGAACAGGCACTTGATTCTCCTACTTTTAATTTCTTGTTCTAATGGAGCGATCATGGGATAATTGGCCTCTTGAAATGGTAATAATACTAGCTGCTATAGTCTCATAATCATGGATGGATGATGTATATATTGATAGTTTGTGTTTGAAATGATTGTAAATAGGGAATGGAGGATGATAGGGATCTGTTAGAAGAGTGCCAGACGGATGAGGAGGAATTCCTGAGAAACATCCTTAGTGAACCAGATTTTTCTTCTGAGAGTGGGATCGTAACCGTTGGGTCTGCCAAAAGGGCTCCGAGGACATGCATTTTGTCTTTTGATAGCTCCACCATAATACCAGCTACTCCTGAACCCACCTCCCGCTATTCTACTTCTAAATCTAACTCCAGAAAACGCAAACGCCAAGAACAAAATCTCAACTTAGAACCAATTCAACCAAACCCCAACACCCAGCCTGGAAAGAGGGGTAGAAGCGGTTCCCAGACTCTGGATCACATTATGGCCGAAAGAAAAAGGAGACAGGAACTCACCCAGAGGTTCATTGCACTTTCAGCCACTATCCCTGGCTTGAAGAAGGTACCTTGCTTCTCTAATTCATCCATCATCCATTCATTTCTCACTTTCCCTTTTCGTACAACAACTATCTAATCTCACTGTTTAAGCCTTAATTCAACCCATATACGTTTTTAATATACTTTCAAGAGCTAGAACGTGATATTCAGTAAATAAATAAAAATTAGTGCTATTGTTAATTCTTTAACTAACGTTGTTAAGACACTAGACTAGTCAATAAAACATCTGTTTAATTACAGATTCTGCTCTCATCTTTCGCCTTGGTACTGGAAATGGAATAGTGGAATCTTGTGTAGAGATTAGAGTATATTCTGATGATTTTTTTTTTTTTAATTCTTTTCTTCGTATACAGATTAACTTTTGAGAGATATTAGAATATTAGTTCCGTACTTAATATATTCTTTTATTTTTAGATGAAAACTTAAAAATATTAATTTTGATCTTCACAAACATCGATGGGTTGTGTTGTGCTGCAGCGATGACGATGGGGTCTTGACATTTCCGAGACAAAACACATAAGAAAAGCATTAAAATAAAATTGTGGTATACTCTACTAATAAAGCCAAAAAAGTAAGTATAACTGTAATAATAGCATCACATGCACATGCTAGTGCTATATACCTGGACACAAGGCATGAGGACACTTGTGTCGATGTCTATATGTGAACACGACTTATTCTTAGAGCTTGTGTATGAAACTGTAAAACAAGTAAGTAAATAAATAAAGATATATGTTTATTTTGAATATTTAATAAGTTAAAATTATAATATATGCTTAATTTAATTTGTATTGATTTGTTTTAAAAACAAATTAAATGCGCTATATATAATTGTTTACGTGTGTAATAGAGACATCGTCATTGTCATCAGACGCCCAAAAGCTCATATATAGGACAAAGTGTCTTACGAGTGTTTTTAACTTGTCTTTGAATGATTTATATATGTGATACAATGAGCGATAATGGCTTTAACAAGCAATGAACATTAATTTATAGACGGACAAGAGTTCTATACTTGGCGAAGCAATTGATTATGTGAAACAACTTCAAGGACGCGTGACGGAGCTTGAACAGAGAAACATGAGAGGGAAAGAATCAATGATAATCCTCAAGAAGAGTGAATTGTGTAACATAAGTGAAAAAAATTCTGAGGATTGCTGTAGAGCCGGCGAAATGCTCCCCGATGTTGAAGCAAGAGTGATGGAGAATGAGGTACTCATTGATATCCATTGCGAGAAGGAAGATGGGGTTGAGCTCAAAATATTCGACCACCTTGAAAATCTTCAACTGTGTGTCACCGCCAGCAGCGTATTGCCCTTTGGGAATTCAACTCTTGGCATCACTATTATCGCTCAGGTACACATTAATTCTATACAACAACTACTTCTAATGCATATATATTTAGTGACGAATCCAGAAAAATAATCAAGGGAGACACTAATAACATATTCTAAAAAATTTATTTATGTCTGCACAATCAGTGACAGGTATTCAAAGGCAGTGATTCCAAATTTTATTTTTGTAAATTTTTTTAAAGGAACAAACAATTATAAATCATAATCTAAAGTAACAAACGAATAATCAGATCAAATTACTGTTCTATATTGAATAGAATAATGAAAGAAGTTTATTATAACTTGTGATGAGATTTTAAAAAATCATGATGATAATACGAGAATTAGTTTAAATATAAGTATTGAGCTTGAGATCTTTGAATATAAACTATTACAATATAGATTAAAATATTTCTACAAAATGCATATGGTAAATGTACTTCTCATTTTAATGAAGTGTAAGGACTTTAATCATCTTATAAACAAGTTCTAATGCATGAATTACAAATAAAAATAATTAATAAGTAACACAAACTATATAACAAGCACCGAAAATAATTAACAAATACTACAAATAAGTGTTAAGGATATATTAAAATTTTAATGGCAAAATTTAAAAGGGTAAAATATAACAAGCACGGAAAATAATTACGAAAAATAATTAACAAGATATTAAAATTTCAAAGATATCAAAATTTTAATGACAAAATTTAAGGGATACACTGTCTCCCAAGTTATAACCTGCATCACCTCTGTATATATCTTCTATTAATCTCAACATATTTTCAATTTATAATTATTAATTATTACCCAAATTGCGACAACTTCGGTGTCTATTGTCTTGCAGATGGGTGACGCGTACAAAATGAAGGTGAATGATCTAGTCCAAAAACTAAGGCAAGTGCTGTTGAATCACATGAACGTCAATACCGATCCGTACTAGTGTATCAAATTATTCAAACAGATTGTCGCGTATGGACTCACTCTTTTTCTTCTTTCTTTCTTCATTTTTTCTTCTGTTTTTTTTTGTGGTCCAACCGTGTATGAACTTTGAAGTTGTAAAGGTTTGACAGTTTATTGGGCTTTATGTATGAGTTCGGTCTTTATGCTTTTATGAGTAGGTTGCACTTTATAGCTTTGTTTGTGGCTTGTCCTGCTCGAGTAACAACACATCTCTCACTGTGCAATATTCCCGTGCCTGGTCTTGTTCATAACATCAATCAAACGTGTTTGGGATGAACTCATGTTCCGTTTTTCTTATTATTATTGCGTGGGTTATGCCTACAGGCGGTCCTAACAGGAGTCTTTATTTTGATCTATTTAAAGTTTGATCTGACTCGGACTTAAATTTTAAAATAAGTCTGTTATGTCTATCTGATCTATTTAATATATATATTAAGATTTAAAAATAATATATTTAATTTTTAAAAATTATTTTTTCTTATTATAAAAATGAATAATCAATCTCTTTAAAAAATCACCTTGAAAATCTCATAAATGATTAAGAGAAATATATATATAACTTATAGGATCACATTTGATAATTTATATGAAAAATATATCTATTATGTTATTTTTTATTTTTAATTATTTATTTTTATTTAATCAGTTTTTATACAAAGGCTTACAGGTCATACCTTTTATGCATGTCAGACTTAAACTTTAATAACTTATTTTTAACCAATTAACAAGCCAAATTTAAACTTAATGATAATAATACGAATCAGATTCAGGCCTATCAAAACCTGACGTCACCTATTTTTACCCCTAACGCCCATTTCGTTCTCGACTTCAATATTAATTTTCTCAAATAACTCACCATAATCGTAAGAGGCAAATAAACTCCAATTATTATAACAGATATTGAATATGGCGTAAAGTCGCTGGGTCTGTGACCTTGGGTATCCGACATCGATCATAATGAAGAAAAGAGTGACAATGGATTGTTAACTTCTCAAATTTTAAGCCATACCCGGCCCTAAATTGGGGATCATACTCGTGAGTTGATGAAAAATTTCTGTTAATTTATCACACGGTCAAATAATTTTAATTTATGACTTGAAAATAATAGTATTGTTATTATTAGTAACTAAATACAGAACATTAGTTCATTCGAGGTTTAGTTAATAGAAACATTTAGATCAGAGGCTTGTTTATATTTTATGACTAAATGATTTAGTTAGTTTTTTATCTTATTTTTTTAATTTAATTTAATCTTTTATCTTTTAAATAGTTCTGATTTTTTATGTTTTAAAAAAATAATTAAAATGATCATTTCATTAATATAAACTTAATACGGTTAATAAATTAAATATTTGCAACTAAAAGCTGGCACAAAATGTGTAAGTTTTTATTTTTCTTCATCTTTCTCCTCTTTACTCCTTTCTCCTTCCTCCTCTCATCTTCTGTCATCCCAAACCCAGTAACAGTAACAAGCCTCATCCCCTTCCTCCTTTCGCACTCATGCTCCCTATCTTCTCCTCCCATAGTCGCCATGATGAATCCATCCGCAAAACCCTTGTCAAGAAGCATGCCACGGTGGAAGCCAAAGGCATTGCCCTCCGCACCCTAAATTCAAGGCCGCTAACGTCCCCAAACCCGAAATCAATTCCGCCATTGAAGCCCTAAACGTCGGCAAACTTGTTGCAATCTGAAGACAAAGCCCTAATCTGGTTCATGGATCTGCAACGAATTGTTTATTTTAAATAGATTTTCCGGAGATTCAGCGTGCATGTTGATTATATCATGATAAGTTGATGATTTTAATTGGCAATTAGACTAGCTTTTGGAAACAATTATAATGGAGGTTTGTTACTGATATTGGGTTTGGAATGACAGAAGACGAGGGAGGAGTAATGAGAAGTGAGAAGAAGAGGAGGAAGATAAAGAAAAAAGAAAGTTACACCACAATTTTTTTTATCTCAAATATCTTTATTTTATTACCAGTGGTTTAGACTATCAAAATGATCGGACTACAATGAATTTTATAAAAAATAAATAATTGAATAAAATAAAAGATTAAATAGATCATTTAACCTATTTTTCTTATAAAAAAGATTTTTCACGAATTATTGAAAAATAATCCAACAAAAACATAAACAGGAGATATTCAAAAATCCCTTTAGAGAGCATAGTAGAGAGAAATAGGTTATATATAAATTAAAAAATTGGCTTACTAAATTATAACTATACGAAAAAACTAGTCGTTGAAATAGTTGAAAAGTGTAAAATGACATAAAAATAATAAAATTATGATTTAATTTAAAAGAGTAATTAGAAAATTGAATAAATATACTAAGAGCATCTTTAGTGATAGATCTTAAATTGAAATTTTAGACTATTTTTTAGTAGACCATGCCAAATAGGATTAGATTTCATTTTGAGATCTTAGAGAGAAAAAAAATAAAGAAAATTTATTCTTTTTTAAACATTGTACATATTTTAATAGATTTTCTACAAGATCTCATACTTCATGTTGGAAATCTCTTCAACTCCTTTATTCAAATTAAGAGATCTAGTGAAGATAAAATCTTAAGCTCAAGATCTTGCACTAAGAATATCTCCAACGATAGTTTCTTCCTAGGTACTTAGTTTGAAGAAATGATACCTTAAATTTTTTTGTCATTGGAGCAAACGCACGTGACAGGGTGTGATAGTTTCTTTACAGCTTACATAGAGTCTCAATGAAGAGATGAAAGAAAAGAAAGAAAAAAGGAGGAAAGGAAAAAATTAGTGATTGTAGACGGTGGATGCTCGAAGATAGAAATGATAGCTGCAATCACTCCGAGCATATGGTTGCAGTGGCAAGGAGTGGTACTGTTGATGCGTGAAGAGATGAAAGTTTTTGGAGTGTGAGAGACAGGAGTTCGGACGAGAAAAGACAAAAAAAATTGAAAAGAAAGAAATGAGAGAAGGAAAGCACGAAAGGTTCAAGAAAAATAAAGAGTTAATTTTTTTATTTAAATTTGGGTTGGCTGGTTTTTAAAGGGTTAATTTTTTTATTTTAAAAAAGTATATAGAGGAAATGAAAAATAAACCTTTAAAGCATGGAAGGATATGGATCTTTGGGTAGGTTGGATTTGTGTCATTTTATTTTTTAATTTATATTTTATTTTATTCAATTATTTAATTTTTTATTTGTATTTATAAAAATTGAAAAAATATTAAGTTTTATTAAAAAAATATAAATATATGAATTTTTTTGAGTTTTTTTAATTTTTTACATCATAGCAAAATATTGAATAAGTTCTTTAAGAGTAACATGACACTGTGAGATCATAAAAAGTACTGGACCAAAAAAAATTATTTAAGAAATCTAAATAAATAACTTGCATTGGAGATACTCTAAAGATGTTAAGCTAAAAATGAAAAAAAAATATAAAAAATTGAAAACTAACATTTTAAAAAATATTACTTCAAATAATTTTTAAAAAACTTAGAAACTTTTAAGAAACTATTAAAAAATATTTGAAAAGTTAAAAATTAACTAAAATATCTTATCAAACTTAATTATAATCATTTTTTTTTCTCATCATAGAGATTCTTCTTATCCTTTGTATAGTTAAATTTTTACGCAAAAGATATAAAAAATATGAAAAATGTTAATTATCCTTTGTATAGTTAAATTTCTACGTTAAAGATATAAAAAATATGAAAAATTTCTACGTTAAATTTCTTCTTAAAAATATGAAATAGTTTATTTATAAACTTATAAGTCAGCATTTATTCTTTTCAAGATATAAAAAATTGAAAAATGTTAGTCAGCATTTATTCTATGAAATGTTTGCTTTCTTTTAATTATTGAAAATTATCGATTTTAATAGATTTTATTTCTCATATTTTTTTCACAAAAAAATAATCATTTACTTACCTAATTATAGCAACATTCTCAAATTTGACTTCACTGAAATAAACCCCTATACTCCACCACGTACATCATCAATTGCTGGTCGTGTAAAAAAGACAACATTGAAAGCAAGCGTCAAAACCTGATTCACGTTACCATGCTAAAATCCAAAACAGTTAACATGCGTGTCGAAAGTAGTGCAATTACGATGAAAGATAACTATTATAAAAAAGTATATAAAAATATTTGATAAACTATGGTAAACATTATTTCCGTACATACTAAGAGTATCTTTAATGTAAGAAATTCATTTAGGTTTCTTAAGCAATTTTTTATGGTCCCTGCATTATTTTTTGTGGTCCTCACAGTACTATGTATGTCACAGCTAAGAAACTCACCTAATATTTTACTCTAATGCAAGAAACCATAAGAAACTCAAAAAAATCCACATATTTACATTTTTTTAAAAAAACTTAATATTTTTTCAATTTTCATAGATATAAATTAAAATAAATAAAACAAAATGCGTAACAATATAAAATAAAATTTTACATAATAGTAAATAATTAAACACTACAACATCGAAATAAATAAAAAACCTAGACCTAAAAAAAATTACATCAATTTAGTTATTGTTATTTTCATTTCCGAAACATTCCCAAATGTGCTCAACTAAATCTGCTTGGAGTTGTCGGTGTTTTTGTTTGTCGTGAACCTCTGCTCTCCTTTGAAGGTATGTTGATCGGATATTAGGGTGAACACCTGAAGATACTTCGAATGTTGACGTGTTGTTACCTACATTATCGTAATCAATATTACTTTGATATGTGTCACATTCGTCCTCGATAATCATGTTATGCAATATGATATATGCATAGATGATATTCTTCATTTTACCAATGTCCCAAAAACGTGACGGACCACGTATAATTGCGAATCGAGATTGAAGCACTCCGAACGTTCGTTCTACATCTTTTCTTGCCGATTCTTGCCGTTGAGCAAATAATTTTCGCTTTTCTCCTTGTGACATTGAGATGGTCTTCACAAATGTAGCAAATGTCTGGATAAATACCATCGGCTAAATAGTATCCCATATTATATTAGGTTCTATTCACTGTGTATTGCACTGCGGGAGCACGTGCCGACAAAACTTCATCAAACACATTAGATCCATTTAACACAATAATGTCATTATTAGAACCCGCGGTACCAAAAAATGCATGCCAAATCCACAAGTCTTGTGATGCAATGGCTTCAAGAATGATTGTTGGGTTGCGATGATCACCTCGACAAAATTGACCTTTCCATGCAACAGGACAATTTTTCCATTCTCAGTGCATACAATCAATAGAACCTAACATACCTGGGAATCTGCGTGCCGCTCCTAGTTGTAGTAGTCATTCGGTGTCTTCGTTACTTGGTCTCCTCAAGTACTGATTCCCAAATATGGTGCAGATGTCTGATACAAATCGCTCCAAGTATTCCACCGCGGTTGTTTCACCAATTAGAACATATTCGTCCACGCTGTCAGCAGGTGAGCCATAAGCCAAAATATGAAGTCCAGCTGTGCACTTTTGTAATGGAGATAGTCCTCTTCGACCTAGTGCATCGAACCTCGCTTAAAAGTACTGATCATGATTGCTGAGCCCATCTACAATACAAAGAAACACATGCCTTCGCATACGAAATCTTCGTCGGAACTGATTCTCTGTGTACACAGGATTTGCTGAGAAGTAGTCATTGAACAATCGATCATGACCTTCTTCACGATTTCGATGTATCTCTCTTCTTTGCATACGCCCGACGGTGTTGACATGTAGTTGTTGTTGGCTCTGAAGTATCATCCTAATGAGGTCTTCATCGGTGTTGTCTTGCAATTCCTCATTTATCATTTGATCTAAAACTTCATCTAAATCGATGTTTGGATCCATTATATGGTATCTGAAGTGTTTAAAATGACTGAGATATGTTGCGTAATTTGAATGGGAACATGTGAAAATGATGAAACATTAGCCATTTATATAGCTTCATTTCCAACGGCTAGTTTCATAAAATAAAATTTTCAATAAAAAACATACAACAAGGACCTACATTGTTAATAATTGCATACAAAGTAATTGAATAACATCTAAAAATACATAGGACTAAATTTTAACCAAATAATTTCTTCCTAATATGGTCACAATATTTTTTGTGGTCTTTGCGTTGTTTATCTGACATGTTGGATGTATCCTTCATGAGAATTTCATACTGCATACGCCTTTCTTGTTCCTCCTTTAACTAAATCAGTTTTACTGTGTTTGCATTCTTCTCATTCATTACACTTTCTATACCAGATAAATCGATATTGCTAGAAGCTTCTTTTCCTTTGCTCTTTCTTTTTGCTGCTTTTTGTCCCATTGGGCGAGACACTGGTGATGGCTCATCATATTCTTCGGCTTCAATGGGTGTCTATGTGTTAGAAGACGATGAGTAATTTCCGTTTGCAGAAACCTTGGTTCTTTTTGAAGTATTTGACATAAATTCTGCATCGAATTTTGGTTGATCTTTCAATAACAACCAAACATTCTCAACCTCAAATTTTTTACCTGTATCCTGCGAGTAAATCAAATGAGCATTAGCCATACAATCCTTCTCTGAACTTCCACTTCTCCTGTGCTTATCGGCTTGTTTGTAGCACCCATTAAATTTTTGTACTGCTGGGTGAATCTTATTCCATCGAGATTTCAACTGCGTCGAGCTTCTTTGACAAAATAACCCGCTTTCACGCACATTGTCATTGTTGTACGCATTTGTGATTCTTGACCAATATTGCTTTGATGTTTGGTCGATGCCGATTATTGAATCTTTTGACACATTGAGCCACGATCTGACGAGAATCACATCTTCGACCACCGAGAATGTTGTACGTGATTTTTTCCCACTACCATTGTGATCGCCCTCGTCTAGTTGAATATTGTCTACACCGATTGTAGATTCAACTTCATTGATAGAGGGTGAAATATTCGATAGAGAAGGCCTATAACACGTGTTTGGATTGGTTGGGGGTTGTGGTTGACTACAAAATTTTGGAGTTTGAGAACTACCACCGGTAGGTAACTCCACATTAGACGGAGGATGCATATACCACATGTGTGGAGGTGGTGGATACATAACATATTGAGGTGGATTTTGCGAATTTTCACTAGTATGTGGAGGTGGTTGGTACATAACATATTGTGGTGGATTTGTGGAATTTTCACTGGTAGGGGGTGGTTGATTTTGCAAATAATTGTAGACACTTTGATAATTGTATTGATTGGGATCCATTTCAAAGAAAATATAAAAGATTGAGGATAGAATGAAACACAAGTTAGAAATGAAACTTGAAACTTGCAATGCAAAGAAGAAGAAAAAATTATATATTTATGAACAAACTTTCATTTGACCGTTATGTGCCTCCAACGGATATAATTTGCTATTGGTTTTTTTTGTTTGCATTTATTTCTTAACTTTTACTTTTATTTAGATTAAAAGTTACTCTTTTTTGCATTTATTTTACGGTGACTTTTTAATCTTCTCTTCCACTTTGCATTTTTTCATTTCTATGTAACTTAACGACTCTTTTTCTTTTTTTCATTTCTATCTAACGACTCCTTTTTTTTTTTTCATTTCTATCTAACGGCTCTTTTTTTTCCTCTTCTATCTAATGGCTCTTTTTTCTTTTCTTTCTATCCACCCGTCCCTTCATTTGGTCCATCAGAGGAAGCTTCCCGAAATCCTCCCCTTCCACGCGTTCCCTTTTCTCTTCACTCTCAAACCACTAGCCTCAATCTCTCTCACGAAACCACAACCTTCACTCTCAAATCCACTCACGCGTCCCTAGCCTCTCCTCCTCTCTTCCTTCTACTCTCAAAAACCCAACCCTCTCCTCTCTTCCACTCAGCCCCTACCCTCTCCTCTCACAAACCGCATCCATTCCTCTTCTCCCTTCCTCTCTTTGCTTCAAAAAGGGGAACAAGAACAAGGAATGGGTCGCCGTGGCTGTCTTCGTCACCGTCAGGGTTTTGGTCGAGGTCGCCGTGGCTGTCTTCGTCGCCGTCGGGGTCGGGGTCGCCGTGGCTGTCGGGGTTGCCGTCGCCGTCGTCCCTCTCTTCTTGAGGTCAGTATTGGTTATTGTTGTTGGAACTGTTCGTTCATCTTCCACTCTTGATTCATGAATTTGATGTGCATGTGGTTGGGAATAACGGAAATAGGGGGTTTCACGCCAAAATAATATTTTTTAATTGGGAAGAAACGGTTCCTTATATAAGGAACCCAACCTCTGCGGAAGAAACGGGTTCCTCCATGTCACTGTGCTCCAACGCGAGAGAAATCTCAAGGAACGGGTGCTTAGGCTAAGAAACCCCTTAAGCATCTCCCATTGGAGATGCTCTAATATTTGTTGGATTATGATCCAACCCCTCAAATCAATTGGGGAAGCGAAATAAAAATGTGCGAGAAAAATACAAATAAAAATGTGCGAGAAAAATACAGTTTAACTTGAGAAAACCTTTCTCAATATGAAGAAGTAAAAACTCACGAGACAATAATTCAAAATCAAACTTCCATTATAATAATATTGGATTACAAAGAATCAAAATATACCAATGTAGTGGTTCACACAACTTCTTCAACAATGGTGATAATCAAACTTCCTATAGTATTTCAGTCAAAGTCTCTCTAAAGATCTCAAAATACAATACTTGTTGAAATGTGCATTCAAGAATGTCACTTGAGGCTCTCAAATTCTGTCTAAGCTGCACTTTACTCTCTGATTCTAATTATCGTCTTCACCCTTAACTAAGATTGATAATGGTGAAATAGGTTTAGGGTTTTAAAACTCTCAATAGACCTGGATCAGCATTGGAGGAGGAACTCAATCCAACAATATTATCCTATTTATCTAATTGACCAAAATAACGTGATAAATTATAAAAATAATTTTATTTAATAAATTTAGACTACATAATCTTTGGAGTTTATTTTTCATTGTTCTTTACTATTTTAATTAACTCACTCTTCGTGTTATCTATTTTTTTTTACTCTCTTTTGGTACGTTGGCAAGAGTACGCCTTAAAAATTAAAATAGTGGAAAAGGAAAGAAAATATATAAGACATCGCTATCGTCATTGTTCAATTCAATATTGATTGACATATTTAAACAAAAATCTTATTTTCTTTGGCTTTGCTTCCTTCCTTCTTCCTTGGTCAGGCATCCACGTTGTGAAGAGCAGGTAGGCGATGGATCCATCGCTTCCTTCATTTTTCCCTCAAATTCAATTCTGTGTTTTGTTTCGGTTATGTCTCCCTATTGTTCTTCCGCGCGTATGCTTTCTCCAATCCTAATTAATCCTTCACCCCCTTGCAAATTTCGCCCAGATCTTAACCTTTTTATTACATTTTTTTTATAAAAAAAATTATTGTGTTTCGTCTTCTGGTAAATAGTTAACCGACAGAGCAACAGACACACATGATATGTGTATCCTCCTATGTTGGATTTTTCGAATTTTAATTTTTGGTGATTGGTATACATAAATATGAGATGAAAATTTAAAACTTGTAATTTTTGCAGAGGATGGATAACATACCAGAGCACATAGTATGGGAGATATTGAATAGGATAAAGAAAACAAGTGATAGACATGCTGTTTGTCTTGTTTGTAAACGGTTTTATTATTTGGACAATGCAGAAAGGAATTGTATAAGGGTTGGGTGTGGAATGGATCCTGCAGATGAAGCTTTGAGCTGTCTATGCATAAGGTTTGAGAAGTTGTCCAAAGTGGAGATTACATACTCTGGATGGATGTCCAAATTGGGAAAACAATTGGATGACAAGGGCCTTCTCATTCTTGCAAATCACTGCCCTCTACTCTGTGATCTCTCCTTGAGCTACTGCACATTCATCACTGATGTTGGTCTCCGTTACTTGGCTTCTTCTTCCAAGCTCTCATCTTTGAGGTTGAATTTCACACCAAGGATCACTGGCTGTGGCATTCTGTCTCTTGTTGTGGGCTGCAAGAACCTCTCCAGCCTTCACCTTATCAGATGCCTTAATGTCAGCAGTGTGGAGTGGCTTGAATATCTTGGCAAGCTCGGAACGCTTGAGGATCTCTCCATTAAGAATTGCAGGGCCATTGGTGAAGGGGACTTGATTAAGCTTGGGCCTGGTTGGCAGAAACTCACTAGGTTGCAGTTTGAAGTGGATGCTAATTACCGATACATGAAGGTTTATGACCGGTTGTCTGTTGATAGGTGGCAAAAGCAGCATGTCCCTTGTGAGAACATGCTTGAACTTAGGTCAATTGCATCATCAGTCCTGGGAGAGGGCTTGCTTGCGTGTTAAGGAAGTGCAAGAACTTGCAGAAAATTCACCTAGACATGTGTGTTGGGGTGAGGTACTTTGACATTATTTGTTTCTCCCAAAGATCAAGTGAACTTAAATCGGTTTCGCTTAGAGTTCCATCTGATTTTTCACTCCCCTCCTGGGTGAATAATCCGTTGAGATTGACGGATGAGAGTCTCAAGGCCTTGGCTCAAAACTGCTCCAAACTTGAATCAGTGAGGATATCTTTTTCTGATTGGGAGTTCCCCTCATTCACATTAAGTGGAATATTTTGTTTGATTCAAAGGTGCCCGGTTCGGCAGCTTGCTCTTGATCATGTTTATTCCTTCAATGATGTTGGAATGGAAGCTCTTTGCTCCGCAGAGTATCTTGAATCACTTGGAACTTGTGACATGCCAAGAGATTAGTGATGAAGGGCTACAGCTGGTGAGTCAGTTTCCCAGATTGTGCATTTTACGGTTAAGCAAGTGTTTGGGGATCTCTGATGATGGATTAAAGCCATTTGTTGGATCATTGAAGTTGGATTTCTTGGCCATTGAAGATTGTCCTCAAATTCCTGAAAGAGGTGTCCAAGGAGCTGCATAGTCTGTGTCTTTCAGGCAAGACTTATCTTGGATGTAATGAACCTGTTGGGTTTTAGGGACATGAAGTCCGTTGTCATATTTTACGGCTATCTTCAATGCTTCTCTATATATGTAGTATATCACACACACGTAAGATTATTCTTTTGTTGTATTTTTTATTTTTATGTCAATTTTTTTATAAAATAAATGGCTTCTCTGGAACTTTTTGTAAGTTGTAAGTTTTGTACCTCTTTGCCCATTGGTAGCTCTAGAGCCTATGCCATTAGTGTAGCATTGTATTGAAGTGAATGGAGAAAACTTTTTACCATGCTACAATTTTTGCCTCTCTAACTAAGTATGCCTTGCATATAAATAAATATAGGAATTTTCTTTTTCTGGAATAACTATAATGTGTTGGTCACTCGCTTGTTTAATGATATTCGTGGTTTCTTCCGTCCGGACACTTCCAGAACGATGCCTTGAATCGAACCAATAAAATATATCACATTATTGTTTATTGTGGTCAAAGTTGTGCTTATGTCGGATAAGATTTTATTTTCAAATTGAGTTTCTCTTGGCATTTTATGTAATACTTATATTGAAATGTTATTACTAACAAAGCCCCTAGGGGTGATCTTCATGCCTGTAAATTACTTTTCGTTAATGACTGTAAGCTATCCTCTTTTTTTCCTGAACTTATGTAACATCTATCAAATGATTTTGTAACATTGATTGAATTTCCTAATATTTCATGTCGATCTACGAACAATCTTTTTTGTGTGCAACGGAAAAGAATGCAACAAACAGCGTAGAAACCGAGGAAGACAATTTTTCTTGCATTTCATGTACGAGAATAACAACCGGATTTTGGGCAGCATTCTTTGTGTTTGCCATTTCCAAATAAAGAGGCTGGATGTGTCCGAACATAATTCTTTATTAAAATGTGCTAATCTTGTACCACGCATAACACTTTTCTGGCTCAGTAAACTGAGACAATTAGGTGAGGACACACTCAGTAAATTGTTTGAATGAGGGTCTGCACCTCTCAATGTGCAATTGGGTCCAATCCTCTTATAGGTAACATGCCTTAACCAAATTATCTCACATAACTAACTCACTAGTCACTAGTTTAACTGATTAAGTAACTACCAAACAGAAACCGTCTCATCTGGGTTCCGAGTGTATGAGTGAGTGCCCTAATTCTTCTAACAAAATTGGTTCGAGAGTCTTGCACGTTCTAAATGGAAATCTTCATGGGAAGAATTGGGATTGGTGGTGTGTACAAATGCAAGCCATTTTTGGTTTCCAAATTCACATTGTGAAGAGTATCAGCCATCAGGAGTTGAGGGTTAAATTCTCACCGACGCACAGAGGAGGCTAAGAAAAAAGATTGTCAAGCCATGCATTTGATGCATCAATGTATTGGAGAAATGCCAGGGTGATGGAGACAAATTGAAGAAGGTGAGACTTCAAATGTCGACAAGACAATTTGAGCTACTGCAAATAGAAAATCTTCACAAGATTTCAGATTATTTATTTTACCCGGGTTCTGAGCCTCATCAATCTCATGAAGGGGTGTGGTGAACATATCACGGATAAGTTATTGTAGAGAATCACCTAGATTTGATTATATGGTAGTGGACATGGAACAATTCAAAGGCTTTGGGAAATATTAAGATTGGACACTATCTTCACTGGAGGCGTGTGTACAGAGGTTGAAGAAGAGAAGAATTGAAAAATCTATAATATAATTTATATATTTAGAGATATTTATGTATTCTAGTTTTTAATATAAATTGTATATCAAAAATATGTATTTATTATAAATTTTAATCATATAAAATAAAGATGAATCTTATATAATACAGAAATTAAAATACCTTTTGGTTGTAAATATTTAAAACACTTTTAAAAATTTAAATATACATGTATATATATATATATATATATAAAAGAAATACTGAATCCTGAAGTAAAATCAACTTTATTCGATAAATAAATTTTAAAAAAATGTTTTTTTAAATTTTAATTTGATTAACCAAAAAATAACTAAGATGAGATAGAATTTCCAAATTAAACGATGTACTGTATTTTATTTTCCATTAGGAAGCAACAAAAAATGATGCATACAGCATATTAGCGTACGAAATAAATAAATAAATATTGGCCAAAGGGGATTGGGATTCTTCAAGAAAACAAACAAACACAAGGTTCCAGAAAGATTCTGATATACAGATGAGACGAAGACCAAAGTGGGGAATTTTGGTTTAATGAAACTTTTATAGTACTTTATGTTTTGTAAATGCTTCATTTGTTATATCAAGTCTTAAAAAATTTATTTAAATTTTTTATATTTTTAAAATATATCATTTTGGTCTTTTTTTTCTTAAAAATGATAATGTTTTTTTAACTTGTAACTTTAAAAAAAAATCAAAATGATACTTTTCAAAAATATAAAAAATTAAAATGAAATTTTTTAAAACTTAATATACTAAAACAAAACAATTACAAAACATAATAGATTAAGAATAACATTAAATCTTTTAAAATAATTAATTCTATATAATGGAGGCTAAAAATTCTCACTATTTTTATTTTATTTTATTTAAAAGATAGACAACTAAAAAAAGTTATCATCTTTCTAAATCTCTTTCGGACCTTAAAAAGTACAAAACACAACATCACACAAATTAAACTACCTTAACACATAATCTTATCAGAACCATTGAAAATTATTATACTTTTCACGGGAAAATCAAAACCTTTCAACAACTCCATTAAAACTAGAGTCTTTAAAACATGTCCATTGCATAACTACAAAACATAAATTCAAATAACATAATTCTCTTTAAAACATAAGTTCAAGCTCTAACTTACGTTATATAGGTATGAGGGCACGTTGATTATTTTACGGGTAGCGGGACTGGGAGTGCGAGTACTACTATATATGTTTTAAAGAGAAATATAATGGACAAAAAATAATATTAAACTGAAAATTTTAATTGATTTTTTTACCCAACTATACCTATTAAGATTTTTATTTGCTAGACTATCCCTCCCCGTTTTATTAACCAAACTGTCTCCAATTCTTCTTTACAGCTTCGTTGCTGCCCATCCCAAATTCTTAAGTCACATTTGTTTGTGTTTTAAAAACTGGTTATGAATTTGGGATTTCCATACCCAAATTCTAAACTCTTTTTTGTTTTTTATTAAAGTTTTTTACCAATAAAATGAATAATATTTCTCAATAATATAAATATATTTAAAAACATATTTAAATAATAATTAATTGATGAAATAGTAAAATAAACACAAATAATATAAATGTTTTTTTTTATACACAATAAGATAAATTACCAAATAATTTAAACAATATTTTTAATTTTAATGATCATATTCAAATAATAACACATTTAAACATAATTAAAGAATATATTTAATTGGCAAAAAATAATACATAAAAGTATTATTTTCAATCAAAAAGTATTTTTTAATTCAACATTTGAGAAGAAATTAAGAAAATCTCAAATTGAACGATGAATGGAGATATTGGAGACAACTTCACCTCACCTCTACGGTGAAAACCTGCCCCACCATCAAAACTTGTTAAGATTAGAAGAAGAAACTTTTAATTAGACAAACAACTATACTTGGTTGTTCTTGTCATCTGTTGTTTTATGTTATTATTTTTCCTATTTTGGTCGTCGTTGAGGTTTGCTATTTTTAGGTTATGATTTTATCTGGTTCGTTTATTATAGTTATTTGTTGTTTTTAGGTTGTGATTTTCAATGTTTTCTTTTTAATTTATCATATGCATTGCCAATTTTTTATGCATTGTTTTTTCAATAATATTAGTAATTTTGATTTACATTATTTATTATTTAAAACTGGTATATTAACTCATAATTACTTTTTTGTTGTTACCGAATACTAAGAATTACCTATTCATATTCAACTGTTCAACTTTGTATTTAAATATAGTTGAAAAATATAATTAAATTTAATAAACATAATAAATAGAATTTAATGTACATAAATAAATTTAATTATTTTTTATATTTTAATTACAAATAATTGCTTATATTATTTCGTTATATGATTTATATATAAACTACAAATTTAATAAGTAATTATATTGCCAGTTCGAATTCCTGAATTATTTTAAAACAATTATTTAATATATATATATATATATATTATTTTAAGAAAAGGGAGAAAAAAAGGTTAGGATTCAGGTATGAGAATCCCGAATTCATAACCAGTTTTTAAACGCAAAAACAAATGTGCCTTGAGAATTCGGGCCTGGCAGCAACGAAATTCCATTGTGAATAGGAATGGGGGATACTTTTGTTAATAAAATGGGAAGGAGGACAGTCAAAGAAATAAAAATATTAATAGGTATAATAGGGTGAAAAAATCAATTTTAATATACCCATTCATCCGGCTTTTTTTACCAATATGGGTGAAAAATAAAAGTTATTTACCTATTTATTAAAATGGTTGTTTTTTTCAAGTTGGCAATGGGAGACGCAAGCCCAAAAGCCTTCTCTTGGTGGTGCCACCTTACTATGTGTCACATTTTAAGGTGAATGTTAGTACAAAAGGTGTCACTTTGATCAATTTAATTAAAAAAACACTAAATAGAAAAAAAAACTTTCAGGGTAGCGTCTCTTATTTGGTGCCACCGCCGAGAGGAGGCTTTTTGACCGATGCAAAAAAAAAAACCTATCCATCCCATGAACTTTGCCTTTGCCACCGTACGGCGTTGCCAATTGGCATGAAAAAATATAATTTCCCTGAAAACTTGTAGTTTTTGTTCGTGATTCTGTTTCATAACACCTCAGACTCATTGTTGTAATTCATTCCGTCCTACTAATCTCTTCAAAATTAATTGACATATTTATTCCTTTAAATTTTTAAAGATTAAGTTTCACGTAATCTGAGAAAAGATTGAAGTTATATCTTAATCATTCTAAATCATCTATTGTTTTATTTTCACTTAAATTTTTGTTAAAGAGTTTTACTTTTTTCCCTATAAATTTTACCTCCAAAGTTTCAAAAAAAGACAAATTTTAACCTTTAGTCAATTTTAAGTTGGTTGGTTGAACATTTCACCTATTTTCTTTTTCATAAATTTTATCTCTAAAGTTTCTAAAAAAATGACAATTTCAACCTTTAGTCAATTTTAAGTCGGTTGGGACACCATTCCATCTATTATACTTTTGTTTTTATAAAGATGGAAAAAAAAACAGAAAAACACAGGATCCCCAAACCCGTAGTAGCATCATGCAAAATTAACTTGGCAAGGGTGGAGTCAAAACAGAATTATCAGGCAGTTCAAAGCCCTAATCTTTTTATAAGTAAATATTAATCTTAGTTTATTAATTTTTATTAGCAAAAATGATCGATTCCACATCCTTTCCCTCATTCCCCTACTTAACCACTCAATCAACCTTACATCCCAAATGAAAGCCTTATATATCCTATTATGTACTACATGATTTCACACTTATAAAGCGCAAGTTAAAAAACCGGGTTTAGCGAGTAATGAGAATCCGAAAACGATATCTTTTTCAACGATGCGTACGTTTTTTTTTTAAGAGAACCAACAAGAAACCAAATCATGGTAAATACAGACAACCTCACTAAAAGAACCAAAATTCTTGAATTATGTATAGAACACGTAATTACATTTATCATAAAATATATCTATAAAAAGGACGATTGAGGGTTGCCACAGAATTTTGGACAATGTAGAAACGTGAAGAAAAAATAATGGAACTAAGCCTGATGTGTTACGATTTCTACACTACCCTCAGTTTCATGAATGAAAAGAAAAAAGAAAAAAAAAACAATTTCCACATCAGTTTTGACCAAGTGGGAAAAGTGAATGGTTTAACATCTACTATTACAGTAGCAAAATCTAATTTGTTAGGACTGACATGCTATACCTTATACTATTACTATTAGGCATACTTGCAAGATGACGTTTGTCTAACTTATCAGTATGCGGAATGTCATTCGAGATCCTATCCTTTATTAGCTAATTCAATTCAATGCATGGCACTGGCGTTGATATCCTCATCGACAGGCAAATTTAGATCAGGGAGCACGAATGTAGATTCTTGGTTACCAATATTATCTTGTTCTTTGGGAGAAGCATTTGCTGCATAAACAGGTGAATCGTCATGTGTGACGGAATTAGATGGATGACACTCTGATTTTACAAATTGAAATGGGCCATTCACAGCTTTCCCAGACACCTCAGAGGCCGTAGCAGCAGCACTAGAATTCTGCCGTGACTCAAAATCAAGCTGTTGTAAAAGGTCAGGACATATTAGATTCTAATGCACTATATCTTCTTTTATAGATTTATTCATCATTCAACAAGTTTAGAGATTTTAGAAACGGAAAGCAACAGTATATCACAGCTTATTATTATAAGTATTATGTTAGGCATGTGAACTAAGAAAAACTAACGATAAGGTTTTAGAAAAGGTAGAATATATAAGGGGAAGGTCACCTTCAATCTCTTTATGCTTTCATTTGTGGCTCTATGTTTCTCAACAGTGAGACGCATGGATGCCAGTTCCTATTCCCAAATTCACACACTGTTAGTAAACACACTATAATATCTCCAAAAAGAAGGGTTGAGAGTTGAGACAACACACGTAAAGTAAAAATAAAGTATCTAGGTAAGTAATGTCAAAACCATACTTTTTTCAAATTTCTTCTTTCTTTCAGCAACAAATCCTCCTCCTCTTTTAGTTCAGCTAAGGTCTGCAGACACGATAAGCATTAAGTTTAAGAATGTTAAGCAGGAAACTGAAAACAGAAAGGAAAAAAAAAAAACTTACACAAAGGGAGAACAGACAATTTTTTTGTTATCCATAAATGTAATGACAAGAAAACACGTAAAACATGGGGCCATAGCGATATGCAAATAGATTTACTTGTTAATTTCCAATTATATTCGCTGATAATATTGAAACTACCATATAAGCTTTTACGTTGACAATTGCACGAAAACTTGTTAATATTATAACTATACCACAAACTAAACCTAATATAAAATCACTAGCAACATGTAAACACCAACAACCCATTGAGTCAATGTCTTTAATGTGGGAATGGTTGAGAACACTTAAAAATTTGGCTTTAATTCCTAAGTTGTTGGCTAAATCGAACTTCGACTCCCAATGATTTGCACTTGGCTTTCCATGTACTCAATGAAAACATGTAAACTAATTAATTAGTCTGTTCAATTAACAGAAACTTCTCAACTAGGTTAAGGACACATAATTTTAAGCTCCTCCGTTACCTACTCCCTCTCTCTCTCTCACCCTCGTCTCTCTAGTTTCTTTTGCTATACAAGAATATAGTAATTGTCATAGGAAAAATCGCTGTATAGATCCTATCTACACAAGTTGGGTAGTCTAGACCAATCAATAACAGACAAGTTGGGTAGTCTAGATTTATAATTATATGCTATAGAGTGATAGTGTTTATGATTTTGTCTGCCCAACTTTCCCAAACATGGTCTACAAAAGTATTTATCCTTTCATAGATAGGAAACCATCTATCGCCCTATCCTTGACTCATATTCCTATAATTCTTACATAACATACAAATATATATTCTTTATTAATCCCATCAAATATCATGACATACGTGCATCACCGTTCATGTAATTAAATGTTCCCGAAAAAACTAAATTTATGGAACGCTCCAATTATTCGAAGATCCGAGAACATGGACATCAAGTAAAACTTTAAAAGGTTCATATTTTACCTTTTTTCTCCTTGTCTTTCTGGTAGTGGCTGTTTCGCAGGGATTAGCAACCTGCAAAATGCCAAATATAAGAGAATTTAGGATCCAGAAAACATGGACTTATGGAGCGAAAAAAACGTTATAATACGATACTATTCAAGGCAAAGAACAAACCAAGGAGAAGAACAGTTATTTAGGTAGTGTTAGATATAAAATTTTTGGCTTGTTTTCTGCTTAAAAATATAATCTCCCCTAGTTAGCTGTTATAAAAGCTCTTTATTGAAGTTTTGTTCAGTAGAAAAAAACTTCATGTACCTCGGCTTGGGGTGGCCACCACTTGTGGACATTCTAAGTTTCTTTATAATTAATTGTTTTGCTTTTTTTTTTTTTAAGAAAAAAAAGTAGAAAAAACTACTAATTGTGAGTGCTTTTAGAATATTATATCTAGCCCAATCTCTTTTTCTTTTTTCTTTTTTAATAAAAAAAAAACGAAGTTAAACCCTACATTATTAGAGTAGAGATAAAAAATAAATCAAACAATACATGGGCTTTGAGAAATGAGACTGGTTACCATTTCATGACATCTGAAGAACAGGGACAAATAATCTAGGAAAACCCGTTCTTTTTTTAAGGATCTGATACTTTTCATCTTTGTTCCACAAGAAATTAACATGACCGTGGAAATAATTACTTACACTAGGGTACTCAATGTAACGTATCATTAAATTGAAGTGTACCATATTCTAATCTAAGGAAATCTTATTTATACCTTACAGTTACACTGCTGTGGCTCCGTACCATCACAGGGACAGAGAGAGAGGCACGTTGTTTTGAGAGCGATGAAGAAAGAATGGTGATAGTGGGGGTGGGTAAAGAGAAACAGATCAGTCTCTTCACAATCCAAAATAAATGGGAAAAATGCTAAATTCTTTGCATGCACCCAAATACTACTAGTGCTAATTAAAAAGTAGTATGTTTGAAAATGAAAGCAATGGATGGGTAGAGATTAATACACAACACAACTAACAAGCCAGCCCGAGTATTTGGTAACTATGTGGTCCCCATTTTGGTTGGGGAGCTACCAAAATCGCTCTAATCGTTGGTGACATTTAACACAGCACAGCAGAAGAAGCGACCCCTTTTCTCTCCAATTTCCTTGTCCTTTCTTTCCTTCCTTAATCTTTTTACTTTCTACTAATTATTTATATTGGACCCCAAATCAAACACATACACACGAGATAGATAGGTTTCGCTTACGACACTGCTTACCCATTTCATTTATTTTCGTCACACGCTTAGACCACAGCTAAGAACATTTGGGACCCCACCAAGCACCAAAACACCAACAGCCTGTTATTCTATGGAATAACAGTTCCTAATAAAAAACAAAAACTCGCACTCCTACGTATTCGCCCTTTATTTATTTTTAAAATAAAAATGATCACATTCCTCCTTTTGACTTATTATTTGACATGGCAGAGGGAGAGGGCTGTGGCTGTGACGCGGATATCGTAACTGACGTTTGTCATCTTAAATTAACACTCTTGTGAATCCACGACGCAGACCCGGAAATGGAGTGGGATTAGTTATAAATACTAATTATTAATATGAATGAACGAAAATGAAAGAGAGAGAGTGCGGCTGCAGGAAAAGTAACAATGGAGCGACGACACTATACAAGTTACCCACCCAACCCTTTCATTTCATGTTCACAACATCGTAATTATAAACACCAAAAAAAGTGCACAACCAGTCAACCACTACACACATTATACAGTGGCAAAACAAAACAAAATAGATAAACTAGCTAGTAGTATTTGCCACCAATACAGCATAATTATATTCCCACCATTTATATTACGAAATTACCCCTGGCGGAGAATCTACCCCTCGCGAATACCAACAACTATCACCAAGACCATACCACACTACAGGCACAGGCTGTTCATCCAAAAAACAGTTGCCACTTCCTTCCAATACGGGCGAAACGCATAGAGAGAGAGACGAAACTGCCCTTCCAAAGAAGGGCGTTTCCGTCATCACAAAAGTGGCGAGGAAAATACTAGTAACTGTTAAGAAGAATCAAGCCATGCGTTGAATTGAATCGAAGTACTGTAACTCCTTTTCTTTTAACTTGAATGAATCAGTAATAAATATAATATTAGTTTTAAATTAAAGACAACAGGAATAGGATAGTCCCCATGAAGAGAAAAACGCAGACGACAGACACGGGGGCTCCGGCGAACGGCCAACGGCGAGCAGCGAGGGTAGACGGAAATGGAGGTAAGGCTCGTGTTCGTGTATGGCATTATCGTCCATTCGAAGACAAGAAAATGCCACGCCACACCAACGTGTTATAGAGCCACACAAACACAAAAACAGAGTTTGGTGTTGGGCGTTTTACTGAGACGCGAGGACACGTGAAAGGAATGCGTGAGACACGCAGGGTGAGTCAGAGAGAGAGAGATAGAGGGTAGCGAACCTTAGATCTCGAGGTCTGGGATGGTTTGGACTCCTCGTAGCCATCGAGGTTGCCGCCGCTTACTGACGTGGCGCCGCTCCATGAGAGCGGCGTGGTGGGGCTGGCCCTGGTGGACTCCGCTTTGTTGTGAGCGGATCTGGAGCGGCGCTGACGCACCGTCCAGTGGAGGTTTAGACAAGGCGGTGGTGGCGGCGGCGGAGGGCGGTGGAGGCGGAGGAGAAGGTCGACGACCAGGGAGTCGTCGGCCATGGCGACCTTGACCCAGTCATCGTCGCACATCTGACTGGAAGATTGGAAGAAGTGGTGGGTGTCGTTGGAATGTTAAATAAAAATGAAGGAACTGATGATGGAGGAGCAGAAAGGTTTATGTGATGTGCCTGTCTGCCTGTGCTGCATATGACGACTCATCACATATAAAATAACCGCAAGTTAAATTATGTTTTATTTAGGTTTAGTTATCCTCTTGCTTCTAAACTTTTACTTTTTTAATTGAGTCTCTCAATTTATATGAACTTTTAATTAAATTAATAAATAAATACAAATCAGAAATCTAATTAAAATTAATAAATATATCAAAAATTTATTGTAATTACCAAAATTCAGAACTCACACACATCATGATGGACTTGACCAAGGGTTCCAGAATTTCGCAAGTAGGACTATCAATACCCTTTATTAAAAAGACATGTAAAATAAAAAAAAAATTGACACTCAAATAAGTATCTGAATAGATGAAAAGGTGAGATGAAGTGTGATACTCATAGAGGAAAGTAAAAACTATATATTCTTATTTGTTGCGACTCTTAAAATGATGTAAGCTTGTAAATAATAATTAGTATATAAACTGTGACTTATAACTAATTTTTAGTAGATAATTCATCTGTTATAAATAATTAAGTATATATCAGTTGATAATAAAATTATAACATTATGATTAATATTCAAATATTGAGACATTAGAAATAACAAATAATTAAGAAATCTAATTAAAAAATTCTTCGTGCACTTAGTATCTTCGTCTCTACATGTTTTAAATTGATTGAAAAGCCTAAGACATTGAGTTTAAAACATCCAGAAATGTAAATTGCAAAGAAAATATTAATAAGTAGAAATTGGTAAAGTTTAGGAGAATAAAGTAAGTAATTGAATCCTTTGTTTATTTATTTAAGAGTCCGTTGTTTGTAAAGTAATGTACTAATGTTCTGGTGTGGATCATTCCTCCAGTCCCACCTTTCTTGCACGTGTCAAACCTCAATTCTTTTTTTATTTATTTAATCTTCTAGTTTTTTATTTCCATTTTCCGCGGGCAACAAGAGACGCACGGTGAGGAGACGGGCAATAATCGCAACAAAATCAATTCCAATCTGAAACAAAATGGAAAACCATCGATTCTTTTACGAGCATATGCATTATTATATTCTGGACTGAATTTTCGGCCCCATTATGTTTTCATGTTTGGTTAGGATTGCGTTGGCACCAGATAGATGCTCATAAAATATGTAAATTTTTAACCAATGTAATTTATCCTTTAAATAGTTAAATTCTAACATTTTTTAAATATTTCAAATAAAGCATATTAATATGAAATATTTTCCTGAAATGTAAATTTGAGTTAAAAAAATATAAGTCGTGTAAGCAAAAAAAAAATAGTTGAGGTAAAGTGTTTTTTAAGTGAATGCCGTAACATAATATGGACGTTTAGAATGGCTTTTTCAAAGTCTATTTAAGATTATAGAAGTGGCTTAAGTGTCTTCGAAGAAAAATAGAAGTTGCTTAAATATTTTGAAGTTTTTTTTGTTAAATTTTATAGCAACATTTATTAATTTTTATAATTAAAATTCGGTTAAGATACACTCTTAGTCTATAATGTTTTTTTGTCATATTTATTTTGATCTTTTATTTTTTTAAAAGTTTAATTTAATCCTTTTTTTAGAAAAAGTTTGATTTAATTTTTTTTATGTTATTGTTAACTATTTGGAAAAAAAATATCAATTTATCAAAGTAATAAATAAAACGATATCGAGTCCACAAATATTTTGATTACATTCATATTTATATAGATTTATTTGTAAGCAATTAACATAATATTTTTGAGGTTTGTAAATGATACTATATATAAATATAAATTCAAAATAAAATAAATTGAAAAATAGATTAAGTGCAAGATGCAAGATTATGTGATATGTTGGATGTTCATTCTATCAAAACTAATCTTGATTTAATGTTAATGATTTTTCACTATTTAATATTATTTTACATATTACCTCCATTCTCTAATTTATTTTAACCATGATCCCTTATATGGAAAAACCTTATTACCTAATTTTACTTTTGATCCCTCGGCAAGCTACATCAAATCATTTGTATTAAGAATGGAGATGTACATTTAAGGCTAAACAATGTTGTTTTATCCCTAGATATGGATTGTCTAAATATTTTTTCCCAGTTCTCATAACATAGACATTTCCAAATGCATAAACTCTCTTAATATTATATGTATATGAATAATTAGACCACAAACACGACAATAGATTTATGAAAATAATATTAAATAGATAGTGAAAATTGTTACATCAAGAGTGTTTGATTGTTGAACCCTCATCAATAAGTGGTTTAGTTTCTCATTAACATGAAAGACTTAAAATAAACAACAGAGAACAACAATTGATGAAAAGAGAATAGAGGAAATTTGGTAGAATAAGGGATATAAGCCCACTTATGTGGAGTGAATTCTTCTTTCCTTTGTGTCTTTAATTTCTTTTTGGTTTTTTCTTCTTTCTTGTTTTTCTTTGCCCATGACTACTAAGTCCAAATCCTCAATCCATTTTCTAAGCCTTTAATGTGTAATCTTGCAAAAAAAAAATATAACTAACACACTATAAATCAACTAATTTTTGCATTTATTGAATAAAAATTCAGACAAATTAAATTCTTATATTTTCAATCATAAAAGAAGCATTAAAAGAAGAAAAATAAAATAATTGTTATGTAATTTAATGCATAATTTATGTATAAATAACAATTATTGATTGTTAAAGTGAATCAAAATAATCTTTATGAAACAATGATTGTTTTCAACTTTAGAAAATAATTTTAAATTTCTTTATTGAATCAAGACATTAAACTTGTCACATTAAATTTGTTTATGAAAATTACTAAACCTAATTGGTATTCAAACCAAAACAGGTTATAAACATGTTGAAAAATGAATTTCACTAGCAACAAAAAAAAAAATAAAAATCTAATATCAAATATCAAATTTTATTTCAATTGCTCGTAAAGTTCATTTTCATATATTTTTATCATATTTATAGCTTTTTTTTAGTTTAAACAACATCAATTAGTTCTATAATTTTATATAAGTCAATCTAATGGAACAAAGATTGATGTTGTTGTTGTTGATTTTTTTTTTTAATAAAGAAAGGCAAGAAAGTCTTCAAGGGAAGATATATTCCAACAAGGTTGGCACCAATCTGCCCCTGCACCAAATCCAACTTTAATATTTTTTATATAAAAAAGATAGAAACAAGAACAGAAACCAGGGAGAAAACACAAAATTCTCGTACAAGAGGCTAAAAGTGTTTTAACCTATAAGAAGAAAAACCATATCAATTTATATAGAAGTCCCCTGAACAAAAAGAAGGAACAAAATCCCACCAAAAGGGACTACAAATATGAACAACATAGTTAGCTAATTTATCTGCATGAATGTTATTTTCCTTATAAATACGTGAAATTCTAAATTGAATAAAACTGATCTTATAAAAGCAATTTAACCACCTATTTTTAACTTGGAAAGGGACAATATCACGGTTGTTGAAAACCTGAACAATCAAAAGGAGGTCACGCTCAAGTCAGAGCTTCGGTTAGCCTTTAGACGAGGCTATTTCTATAGACAAAATTGCACCAAAAATCTTAACATAAAGAGAGGTTTGAACACCGAGTAATTAGCAAAACTACCAAGAGCAGCAGCACCGTTGCTATCTCTGGAAATTCCACGATAAGGAACTAAAAATCGTGTCTTAAAATTGAAGACAATAATTATTCTAGAAGAGTCATTTTGACTTACTTTTAAAATATAAAGTATTAAATTAAATTTTTTAAAGTTAAGACACTAAACTGGATATAATTGAAAATGTAAAAGATTAAAAAATTATTTTAGCCTTAAATTTATTAAATAAGTTCATAAATAATTTAATAAATAAGAAAAAAAAACGACGAGATAAATTACACATTTACACTCTTTGACTCTTTTTTTTATTTTGCCACCATTTTTCCTACCTTCCTATTAAAATTGGATTCTCTTCGACCCTCTAGTCGTATCCAAAACAAAAAAGAGAGGGAGGTGTATTAAAGCAATAAAATAATGGGTAAATGATAGAGAAAAATAAAATTTAGAGAAAAATATAGAGGGATGGAGAAAAGAGTGACGAATAGAACTCAAATCCCTTTCTATTATTGGGTTCTAATTGGAGGATTTATTTCTATTGGGTCCTAAATTGGAGGATTCATGGTATGCAAATCCTATTTTAAGGTACAATCTACTTTAGGGTGAAGTACAATTAATCCTCTTATATTTTTAGCTTTGTTAATGCATTTACTTTACATTATTATATCATTAAACCTTTTTCTAAATTTTGGATCTAAAAGTTATGCATATAGTGGAAAGATATCACTGTACCATGAGGCAAATCCTAATAACATGTTGGGATTGCTAGTAGTTACTCACTAACGGATTGATGTACAAATTCAAATTGTAAGTAATTTTATTTAATTTCAGCTACTAAATTAGTCTTTAGGTACCAAAATTTTCTTGGAATAAAATTATTCACCAAGTGGAGAATGTGGTGTTCGAACTCACATCCATAAAAAAAGTGTAAATTTATATCAGATTCTTAATTATTTATATCAACCTGTGTTGACAAGTAAAAAATATAACTATAATTAAAAATATGATTTATAAATTTAAATTGTACAAAAATATAACGTGGGAAATGTTAATAATATAATAAATAATAGGAAAATACTGTATAAACAACAAGAATGTATATGAGTGCGTGTTAATGATATGTTCGAGATTTCAAGTGAATGATAAGTAGAACCTCACCCAAAAAAATATAATTAATAACCACAATTTTGAGCAGTTTATTAATGACAATGAAGTCTTTTATGAAGAATATTATTGGTCATGAAAATAAAATAAATAATTTTTAATGAATGAACATATTTAATAATTATTCTTTAAATATTTAAAATATTTCCAAATTCGTGTGTACAATTAAAGCACTGAATCGTCAACACCCAAATCTTAAATAAGTTGAACAAACAGTGATTGTGGTAAAAAATAGGTCTGCAGTATTAATTTTATGTAAGTAAAACTAAAAGCCTCGTGCTGGTTCATAGAACGAAATGAGTTGCGTAGGACCGAGAAATTTGTTAAATTTGGCAACCAACCGAAAGAAACTTCTTGGAAAATCCATAACGGAGCATGAATTGGCATTTACAATGGCCAATGGGGTTCCACTTAGGAGGACAACACTCCTCTCTTCGTACCATGCCATCACTCACCACTTATATGTAAAGAATGTATATGAATAATTATTACTAAGGTGCTTTGCTTTTATTATATTGGATATCTTTGTTTTTTTAATCTTATAACAAATATTTGAAATGTAAACATGTGCATGATGTTTGAAATTCTATTTACCATCATCATCATATATATTGGAATTGCATATATTTACCACAAGATTAATTTTAAAAGCTTTACATATTATGTAAGTGTACGTGTTTAATTATCGTGAAAATTATTTTTTTATTGACAAAAACATGTTTATTTACCTATCGAAGCATTGTTTGGTTTTGAAAAGTAAATATCCTCACTGCTAGTTGTTCCTTAAATAAAAATATACGGGAAGCACGATAAAGGTAAGAGAGCATATTACCCAACTTCACTACTACATGGTACCTACTAGCTTGGGGTGTTGACTAATATCGATAATCCGTGGATCTCATAGGATCCAAATTGATCCAATTAAAAATATTTTAGGCCTAATTCGATCAAACTCATTCAGCATTAGATCCGTTCAATGTATGGATTAGCTAACAAGTTTTATTTTTTAAAAATCTAACATATTTGATAACATATAATTAAATTTATTATTATATATAAATTAATAATTATTTTATTTTAAAAAAATAAATTAATTTTAATTTTAAATAATTATAGAGCTTTAGACAAAAATAAATTCTTGTTCTATAATTTTTTATTTTTACAAAATTAAAAAATTTAAATAAAGAGTTTTGAGTAAGTGTTGTTGTTGAAAAGAATTCTTGTAGCAAACGCAAAAAGGGGTCGTAACTCATATAGAAAGTGTTAGTGTTAAGTGTTGTTGTTCACATAAGTTAGATATATTGTCGTATACATATATGATTAATATGAGTCATATATTAAAGTAATAATTGCGTGCGGTTCGATTTTCACGTGTCTTCTCTTCTTATTTATCCCATTGCTGACTAAACCAGACATTGATCATTATGATGCAAAGCGTAAAGCAATCAAACCCCCTTGCAGTTGATGACAATAATGAGCATTGTTCATTTAGTTTGCCGAAGAAACCCAAACAAGGGTGAATTTGCACATTATGTCAAATTACAACCAAGAGTGAGAAGCATTCAACTTTCAAGGGAGAAAGCACAAGGCTAAAGAAACATTTGTGGGAAATAAAAAAATTGGGTAAGAGGACAAAAACATTATTATCATTAAAAATATATATTATATTTAATATTTTACCGATACATCCTTATCATTAATTTCAATATATTTTTCTTAATAATTTTTTTTATCAAAAGCATTATTATCATTAAAGAAAAGAAAAAAAAATGCCTGTGAAGTTTGATGAAATTGTTGTTACCATGATTCAAGATTGGATTGCAAAACCTCATCGTTAGACACTTCAACAATGGCAGAAAACGTGATAAAAGTTTAGAGATTCCACAATTGTCAAAATTATAACTTGTCGAGTGTTTATTTTGTAATACAACATATCATTCGAGTAATTTTTTGTTTAAAAAGGAAAAGGCATGGATGGTCATGAGATAGCGAATGAACAAGCAAGGTGTAGGAAAATTGGTGGTGGAACCATTTTTTTTGTTGTCTTTAAGCCTTTTAGAATTTTTATTTAGTTAAATTTTTTATTGCAAAAACTATGCAAATTGGTTTGATATATATGTAAAAGTTGCATTGTACTTTGTGATTTGTTTTGTGTAATTTGTAAGTTCAATAAATTGTTGATTGTTTAATGAGACTAATGTTGCTAAAATGTGTTTGGCTGGGTATAGCAGTAGCTAGCACCTATGTTTATGGGTGGCGTAGTGTTGGAAAATCTTAATTTATATATATATATATATATATATATATATATATATATATATAAAAGTAGAATGAAAGATATTCTAATTGAGTTCTAGATGAGTTGTCATTGTTTATCTCTTTAGTCTTACAATGATTTCCAATATTATAATTTGATGTTAGGTGAAATACTTGCGAAAAGAACTTTAACTTTAAGTCAGTTGAGTTTGAGGTATTTAAGTATTTATATGTGAAATAATTGAAATTGTATCTAGTGATTTTTCTCTTAGGTCTATATCTACATGTTTAACCTTAAGGAAGCTAAGTCTTCTGAAGAGTAATGTTGACTAATTGTCCCTTTAAGTATTGTGTGTGATCGTGGAGAGTTAAGGGTCACCATGAATCGAATATATGTTGAATTCATGGGTTGTACGATACAGAGGGTAATTAAATAATTATTATTTTCTTGCTTTTTTGAGTATCTTTAATAAGATTTTTTAGCTGAGTTATTGAGCTCAATAACTCATATCCACCATATCCATTACTATTATTGATCAAGAGTTATTCATGCTAGAGTGCTAATAACTATTTATATATCATTCTTTTATTAAAAAATAATTATTTATATATCATTCTCTTAAGGACGAGGCTAATTTCACAGGTCCCAATTTGCCTTGACAAATGATAAAGGCCTATATTAATCAATAATCAAATTCATGTGTAATTCTTGCTCAGAAACATTTGAAGATGGCAAAGGTCCTAGTGGGCTAGCTAGCCGTGAAAAAGTGACAGCAAAAGTATAAAGTTAAAGAGTTTGAAGTTCAGGTGAAAAAAAGAAGTGTTGGTGCTTTGGAATGTCTCCCTTCTGAAGATAAGAATCTGAGTGGAAATTTCATTTGAAAACTTATTTATTTCCGTATTATAATATACGCTTCTTCTTTTTCCCATGCATTTTTTTTATTAAGATACCCATTTTTTTCTCTCTCTTTTATCCTTTTCAAATTTCAATTTATGATTAATTTCCGCCTCAACAATCAATTAATTGGACCCATGCAAGTGTAACCAATGTTACCTGTTAGAGAAAACCTTAGCAAGTTTTAATTTGATTTTGATTTTTTCCCCTTCCTCTTTATTAATTGTTAAAATTATAGTAGGTTGAAAAAAATTTGATAAGGAGTGAAAATTTCACTTTAAAATAGTCATTTAGATTTTAAAAAAAAACCATCGTACGTAGGAGAAACGTTTCTGATGATGACATTAACAATGCAAGTGAATACCCACAATTGGTTGGGATCCAAGTCCTCATTTTTTTTCTCCACGTTCATCTGCTATTTTTATTAATTGTATAAAGTATAAACTTTCCCTTGCAGAGACTGGATATGTTATTGAATCATTTAATTGGCTGGAACCTCCTAAGAGTATATAGTTGAAATGGTAAGTAGGGTTTTCTTTGGTCATTTGATTGTTGCGATGATTATCGATAGAATGGTTTCTGCATCAACGAAAGTCAACTATGCATTATATTCCTTAATTATGCTTGTGCCTAATATATCATTTCTCATATGTTGATCCTTGTAAAGTTTTTTTTTTCGTTGCATGTGATTAACTGTTTTTTTTTTTGTGAGATTCTGTAGATAGTACCCATCTTTTTATTATTATTTCCTTTTAATGATTAATTCTTGAAAGAAGGCAATGGCTATTGGATCTGTAAGACTTCTTCAAAAGCTATCTATATTCTTCTTATTTTGACTTTTGAGTATTGGAATGGAGGATTGCACACTTGTTGGAAAATTGATGAAAATAAAATGTTATTACAACATATTGTCAACGGGGTTGGGTTGCATTAATTGTTTTGTCTGTCTGTAGATATAGAGTGAATAATTAGGCTAAGATAATACTCACCATGACTTGAAGGAGACAATCTTCATGTTTAATTTTCAAAACAATTATAAGTTTCAGAAGGTGTGATTTATATGTATGAAATCACGTGAGTTAAAATTTTTTTTCTCATCTTTCTGTAAGTTTTGAAAAAAAGAACTTTGCGTGCATCGATTTGGTCTGGTTCTTGCGCTTTATTCAGTGTCGGTGGTGCCTTCAATTAAACTGCATTTATGTTTTGGTATGAACAAAAGCATATGGTTGATAGTTCCGTTCATGTAGAGTCATTTGATTCAGATGTTGGAAATTGAAACTTGCAATTTTCTGTATTGTTGTTAGCTTTGTTATGTAAAATTTGCTAAGTTATGAAACTTAGATAATTTTTATAGATATTATTTGGGTGATAAAGAGGGAGCAAGTCAATAGATAAGCAAAATGCGAACTAAATTAAAATATCAAGAAGTTAAAATTGTTGTCGAAATTATCTACTTCAATGAAAATGAGGTCTTGATAAATATATATTAAAGCAGGTGGAGTTTAAGAGGTCTTGGTAAATATATTAAAGCAGGTGGAGTTTAAAAGCGCTAAGAGACAAAATCTTTTTCAAATTCAAAATTAACAGTTAAAGCGATTGACGAAAGAAGTTAAGCGAAGGCATCAATTATGGTTAGATTTACATATTAGAAAATTGTTATACACATGTTGAATTTGTATAATTAAACTATTATACGTATAATTCAATTTTTAATATTATAAGTCTATAAATAAAAACTTCTATTAGTCATTTTTTTTATTGAATCATTATCATTAAATCTTCAAACACCTAAAATGTTATACATAAAAAATGACTATTAATTTGAAGGTCATCTTATATCTATTTATCTCATTTTTAATAATTATTATTTTTTACTTTATTGCATCTTTATAAATACTTTATTTTTAATTTTCATTTATTCTTGAAACTCTACTTTTTTTAATCTTTATTTATTCTTGAAACTCTACTTTTTTTAATCTTTATTTATTCTTTAAACTTTACTTTTATCCAATCTTACTTGCAAAATATATAACAACTATATCAAAAGTATTATTTAAAAATTTAGACATTATACAAACTTTTATAAACAAATTATCATTATTTATGGATGTCTTTATCAAAATTATTATTACTATCTATATTAAATATTAGATAATTCTCTTTTTTTTTTTTTTTGGCAAAGGAATTTAATATATTGATAAAGGGAGAGGTTGGCACAAGAAGTGAAAACTCTTCCAAAAAGTTAAAGGGTTAAATGCTAGACAATTCTTTTATAAGTTAAAAATTATAAACTATTTGTTTGACTAAAAAAACTTATAATTGAAAATGAATTGTATATCTCACTATTAAAGACTTACTTTGTTAATAGAATTATTAGTAAAATTTAACATTTTATAACTAAGAAATATTTTCGAAAATTAATTACAATTTTCACTGTTAACAATTTTTCGAGTGATTCAATATTTGTTCCGAGTGGGTTTGATCCCTAGTACAAGATTGTTGACCTAGGATAATCTGATTGTTTATATTTGAAGGGAGTTTTACAATCAGCAGAATCACCTTGTTCCTCTTTATAGTCAATTTCTGTTCTGCATGCATGAATCTTTTTTCAACTTCTCTCTTTGGCTTATGGTTCCTAGCCTGTTTCTGCCCTCTAAACTAATCTCCCTTTTGTCTTACAATTGTAGACTTAATTATGTGTGTTAGTATACATGTTATCTCACTTCTCCACGAACTTGTTAGATTGATGTTGAAAACCATTTCAATCAGAAAAAAACACTATTATTTCTGTCCCTCTATTTACCTGTGAAAATGCTCCTCAGTTCCTCTTCGTCTTCTGTGTAATTTTAACTTAAGTAACTATTAACTATAATTTGTTATTTTTCTTATTTCTGTTATTTTATATGCAGTTTGATAACCTTGGTTGTGTACTTGTGTTGTTCTTCAGTTGATGGAATTATGGTACCTTTTTTACCTTGTATTGTTCATGGAATTTTGTGTTGATGACCGCATATGTGCTCAGTTTAAGTTTAGGTTTCTTAATGTATGACAGTTATTGTCTGATAGATTGTTATATTTTGCATTATTTATTATTTATGTTATGTTTGGTTGAATGGAAAGAAAATAAGAAAAAAATGAAAATTTAAAAATTTGAATTAGAAAAAAAATGGAAAAAGAAAAAATTTAAATTTTTTTTTATCTAAAATATAACTTTTTCTTTAAATAAATTGAAGAAAATATTTTCTTAACTGTGATTTTTTTCTCTCTATTTCCTTTCTTCTCACTTTCTCTCCTACCAAACAAATCATTAATGATAAATAGAAGGTGAAAATTTTGATATTGTAGCTGTTTTATTTTATTCCCGAGTAGAATTATTCTATAACGTTCTCGTAACAGTCTGCAAGGAATGGTTCAAAGGAGAATAAGTACGGATACATGATTCAAAGTCTACATAATTAAAATTTAGAATGGATAGAGATTATCCCAGTTCTGTCTTCTGACTTGATCGAGTGCATAAGGGAGCGAAAATACTAGCTTATATTGTTTGAACTTATGATTTTGGAAGCGCTTCAACCGGCAAAGGTTGACTATTGCCCACTTCACCGATTCACGATCATCTACAACCTATTGAGCCTTAAATTCGAAAGGATGAAGATGTTGGTTCTAAAACAATTGATCATTTTATTGGTCCATTAGCTAGGATGGTCCACATAAAACCTTTTAATTTAAAGTTCAAATGGATTAAGAGGTTGGCTCTTGGGGATTAGTGCCATTTCATTTGCTAATGGCATTGGACATGTGTAAGGATCGTTAGCAATGCATAAAGTTGTTTGTAATTTTTAAAGCTATATTAGATACTTATTCGTAATTTCAAATATGTCAAGAACCTATTAGTAATATATGAAAGATTATTCTCTCGGATCACATTATCATTTTCATTTACATTTCGTCTCTCATAAAAATTGTGGTGTATAGACAATGTGGGTAGGTATAGAATGCTAATGAATTTTATAATTTTATTTTGGTTTCTTTTATGTTTCTCCAGTACTTAATAAGGGGTTTATGGGAAAAAATGAGACAAATTTATCTTTATTTCAGCTCATTTTAAAATTTTGATCGAATTACTATTTTATCTAAATACTACACCTTTCAAATTATTTTATATTTAAATTGCTACTATTTTTATTAAATTTATGTTTTATTTGATTTTTTTTACCAGTACTCTATTATTAATCTTGTTCATTAACATTTTGTTTTATTACTTTACAATCTTTCACTTTCAATTTTTTTTTATTTCTATTTACTCTATCATTTTAAAACTTCAAGATAACGTTTTATTATTTTTTAATTACATCTTTATAGAAAAAGAGAAAATAATAATATACAAAATATTAAAACAATAAATATATAATAAGAGAGATAAACAATTATATTATAAATTATAAATAATTTTCATATGAACACAAGATTAACTATTTTTTAAATTTGTGTTATAATCTTAAACGTGTGAGTCTAAAATTATTCATAAACCATTGTATGATAATCTATACTTTCGGAAATCTTTGTCGTTATCGCGTAGAAGTCTTAAATTGCAGTGTGGGCATTTAATGAACATGATCGTAAATACAAAGGGATGGATCGTTAGCATGGGCGGCTAGAACTACACATTTATGCCTTATGAGTTCTGATAGATCATAGATATAGATTGGTATCTGCCATGAACCATGCTTACTCTGAGCACACACGAGGATGACTATGTGGAGCTGTTGAGTGCTACTTAGCATAATTCATAGTGTAAATTGTATTTTTTACGAAATCTTTTATCAATATTTTAAAAATCTATAAAGATGTGCTGCTCATTTTTTATTTTATTTTAAAAAAGATATAGTAATTAAAATTCAATATTATTCATTGTCAGTCTAAAGCAAAAATCCATCTCATCATTTTTTAAGTCGGTGTTAAAGATTAGATGTGTTCAATGTAATAATATAAATCAAGTTTTTTTTTTAATTTATAATATTATTAAAATTAATAACATTTGATAAATACAATAATTAATACTATTAATGAAATATTTTATTTATACATATATAAAAACTTCATTAATAATTTTAATATACTCATACTAAAAAAAAATAAGTATGTGTACACATTTATTTTTTATTACAAATGTGTTAACAAATTAATAGTATATTAATGTATTTGAATACAATATTTAGTTATATTTTGGTAACACATTAATACTTAAAAAAAATGTATGCTAACAAATTTCATATATATATATATATATGTTTAAATATAGTTTGTATCTGTAATTTTTTTTCAGTCTTTATAGATTATGTTTATGTTTGGTTTGTTTTTAGTCTTTAACCTTATGTAAGGCTTTAAATAATGATAAGAATGTTATCTAAAATGTCTTAAGGACTAAAAATAAAATAAACATAATTTAAAAGAATTTGAAAAAAATTGCAAGAATGAAAAATAAAATAAAAATCTAAATTGAGGGAGAGTCAACAGTTTACGGGATATTTAAGGCATGATCAAGTTGACAAGTTGACCAAGGACTAATTAATGATTTGAAGAACATAAGCAAATTTGACTAACGACTAATACGGCACCAACACAAAGTAAATCACAGCTTACGAATTTGTTTATTTTGTGTATGTTTTCCTCCTGTTGATTCGATGGTTTTTATGATAAAGAGTTCACGTGACATATGTGATGCTATCACACGTTCCACCACCTTCCTAGACAAAAGTAATGATACAATATGCATTACATGACTATAATTATGGCTAACTTTCCCTTTAGATTATTGTATTTTTTTGTTATTTTCACCCTTCCCTTCGGCCATGGGTTTTCCAGGCAAGCTGTATTGTTTCGTGAAAATTAAAGCTGACATTGGGACAATCTAATGTTAGCTAATGCTAATGCTATCGCTATTCACCAAGATGGAGTAGTCACATACCGTTAACAATTATTCTGTGAGTATGGTTTATACTTAATTTTTAAGTAATAATATAATACTAGTGGCGGCGCGCAGTACGTTCCATTCTCTCTTCCAAATTGAGTAATCCAAATGTATATATGCTTGAGAATTGAGACTAATAATTAAGTAAACACAGAGATACGAAGTATATATATGTGTCGTTGAATGTACTTTTTATAACAAATTCCAAAGAAAACATGGGGACCCTGATTATTTGAAAAAAAAAAAAAGAAGAAGAAGAAGAGGTAAATAGGTAAAGAGAAGTCTTGGACCTTTATGTTCCAAAAGTTGGCAAAGGCAAAGCGCAAAGCAGCTTTGTAAAATCCTTGCATTAATTTTTGTTGGTGTATCATAAATGGTGATGACCCACATGCAGGTTCTACATCTCACAAACCCTGTGTGTCTTAATAACTTTTGAACTCTCCTCTCTCACCTTTAGATAACTTCCACGTGATTTCAGGTTCCATCCTCTCATCATCGTTGGCTCATCAATCACCAAATTAAAAATGGATTAAAAAGTGCTTTCTCGGTTTTCCTGAAAGAAGAACCTTTGTGATTTTGTCCATTTCTCCACTGCCACAAATCGTTTCAAAATTGAACAAGAAAAGAAAGAAGCTTCTCTTCCCAACAAGTTATTCCACTCCCTTGATGAGTCTTCTTGTTCTCTTCCTGCCTATTTGGGTGCTAAGCATTTCTTTTTCCTCACCAATTCTTCATGCTGCTTCCTCCATTTCTCTTTCTCAAAATGCACAAGCTGAATCTCCAGGTACTTTACCTACAATTCCTTTGTTTATTTTAATCCTTCTTATGAGTTGGCATTTGTTCTAAACACTACAAAATTTTGAACTTGAAACACCATACTACAAAACTTCACTCTGCTGTTTTTACTTCCTATTTTCTCTCTCATCGTGAGTTTCCTTGAATTATGGTTGGTGTCATGTCATCATGTTCATAATATATTCAAGTGTGGTTTCTGAAAAATGTAATCCTGAAATTAAAGGATAGTAAATTTTGCATTGTTTGGTGCTCAAGTCCATGGAAAATAATAAAACCTTCATTGGTAGACATTAACATGTTACTTTGGCTGAGGAAAGTTACAAACCTGAGTCTCTCCCTCAAAAGTTACAAAGAACGATAATCACTATCGCACTTCTCTTAGAGTCAGGTCTCTTTCGCTTGGGCACATGTCCCCCTCTTCAAATTGGGTAGTTCTTCTCACCTCAAGAACCTCTATTTATAATGTAGTGAAGGACTTCTGAAGATTTCTTGAATAAGCACTAATTGATTGCTTACTATAATTCCAAGAGTCACCTCTCTTAGAAATTGTCATCACACATTCAATTTATTGTGTCTCAAAGTCACACTTGAATTAATGGTTGAGAATTTTGAATTGACATTCCAAACAACTTATTGAGTCATCTCCCTACCAATTTGTTCATATTAAATTTATTTTCATGAGTTGTAATCCCCCATCAACATTTTGTTTGATGTGAATTCTTATATAAGTTCAGTATATGCTGCTTAATGAGTTGTAGTGTTGTCCTATATTGAAACAGGAATTCAGGAGATTAGAACAGTGCACCACCAGAATTTGAATAAGAGAATTCTAATCGCACTAGTTGCTTGTTCTGCTCTTCTTTTTGGAGTCTTCCTATTCTTGTTATATGTCTGGTTCGGTCGACATAAAAACTTAAGATGCTCCAAAAGTAAAAGCCAAGAAACCATCGGTATGACTATTTTCTCTGGTGAAACTTTTATTTGGGTCTTCTTTTTGCTTTTGCACGTTGGTAATGCAAACATAGAAAATTACTTTTCCACTGCTCATTCATTTATTTATCGAACTCGCAGAGGCTGCAAAAGGGGAAACCAGAAGCTCGGTTAATGCTAAACTTAACTACTCTAGGATGGCAGATAAAAAGAGTTCAGTTGCTATTTTTGACTATCAGCTGTTAGAGGCTGCAACAAACAGCTTTAGCACAAGTAATATTATGGGAGAGAGTGGTTCTAGAATTGTTTACAGAGCTCATTTTGATGAACATTTCCAGGCAGCTGTTAAGAAAGCAGATAGTGACGCTGATAGAGAATTTGAGGTGATGATCCTTTAGAGTTAGATTTGAGTATGTATTTCCTGGGATCTGATTGATATTCCCCTTTTCTGAATTCACCTTTAGTTATTGCACTAAATTGCAGAATGAAGTGAGTTGGTTGAGCAAGATACGGCATCAGAATATCATAAAACTTATGGGTTATTGTATTCATGGTGAATCGAGGTTTCTTGTTTATGAATTGATGGAGAATGGATCTCTGGAAACTCAATTGCATGGTACATTTTTCATTAATTTTGATCAAGAAAAGATAGAAAAAGAAATCTTATTTAATTATCATATGTTGCTCATTGGTATCAACAATTGTAGGGCCTAATCGGGGGACATCTTTAACTTGGCCTCTAAGGTTAAGAATTGCTGTTGATATTGCCAGGTGAATTATGACGCGTATTCTACTTAATACTAATTTAATGACGCTTATCTTATCTATATTGTCTAATGCATATTGTCAGAGCATTAGAATATCTCCACGAGCACAACAACCCTCCTGTGGTTCATAGAGACCTAAAATCGTCTAATGTTTTTCTGGATTCTAACTTTAATGCCAAGGTTAGATTGTGATTGACTTGTTAATCTTACATGTTGTCAATTAGTTAATTATCTTATTTACTTTCCTTTACTGAGTTTTGTGATTCAGTTATCAGATTTTGGATTTGCTATGGTTTTGGGAACGCAACACAAGAACATGAAGATGTCAGGAACTTTAGGATATGTGGCTCCTGAGTACATATCACATGGTATACAAGAATATTTATCATCATAAAAATGTCAACATAAACCTTGTTACATTGTTGTTTCTTTCTTGAATCAGGGGGTTGTAGTTTAGTCTTTCCTTAGAAACATTACTTCTGTCTACCCTTTGACCTTCTGTTGAGATGCTTCATTGCTCCTTTTTGTTGTTGTGATTTATAATATAAAGGAAGATAGTCCAATTAAGAGGAATAGAGGAAGCTGGTAGACCTAAAAGAAAGTTTGAATTGATTGAAAGAGATGAAATGAAGTGGAACAGAATGAGATGTATACGGATGGAATGGAATAAACCCTTCTTTTCCTTTCTTTCCCTTCAATTTGGAGGGCATGAGGATGGAATCATCTATTCCATGATAAAATAACCGAACAATGGAATGGTAACTCTGTTCCCTTCCATTCTATTCTAGTCCATTCCCTTCCTACATGTTTCAATCCATTCATAACTAGACATTCAACAAAAGGTAGCCTTAGAAAACTTTTGTGGAACACATTAAAAGAACTTGGTAGATCCTAATGATGTCAATTGATTCATGTAGCAGATTTAGCCAAGTGGGAATAGTTTTTGTTATTGTACAATTACCAGCTTACTTTTGTTGGTAAAAAGGGGTACATTAGTGATTTGTTTCCCATTAATCACTTTTAGCTAACTAGAACTATGGAACTTGATCTTTTTCTTTTTTCATTTTCCTTCAAAACGAATATATAACAATAGCCAGATTTTCAGGTAAACTAACTGATAAGAGCGATGTCTATGCTTTTGGGGTTGTCCTTCTAGAACTCCTAACCGGGAAAAAACCCATGGAGAACATGACCTCGAACCAGTATCAATCCCTTGTATCATGGGTATGTTTTCTCTCATGCCTTTTGAATGGAGAATTATGAAGAAAACTTCAATTCTGCAGTACTTCACAACTTTCAATTTGCAGGCCATGCCTCAGCTAACCGACAGATCAAAGCTTCCAAGTATTATGGATCCTGTTATCAGAGACACAATGGATTTGAAGCATTTGTATCAGGTTCGTTAACTAAAAGCACCATAGTCACAAATTTTCCTGCCTAGTGATAAATGCTATATATCTTATAATCTGAAGTTCATGTTAACATTCTACAGGTTGCTGCAGTTGCTGTACTCTGTGTGCAATCAGAACCAAGTTATAGGCCACTAATAACAGATGTGTTGCACTCTCTTATCCCTTTGGTACCAGTTGAGCTTGGAGGGTCACTAAGAGTTACAGAACCAATCAGCTCAGAGAACTCTCATTGATATTGAAAAATTGTGTTTTCATTTTTCAACTATGGTATTTGTGCACTATATTAACATTCTGTTATTGTAATTATTACAAAGAGCCAAAGAGGATTATCCAATTGTAATTATTCATGATTGCGATTTGGTTCTTCTTTTTAGTCGTAAATCATGGTGATATTACCATCTTTACAAGTTATGAGGACACTCTTTAAGATTAATTTGGTGGCTATCTAGCTGAAAGATGCTTTTGTTTTGTGGGTTGTTTGAGGGTATTCAAGACGAATGCAACTATCAATATATAAATCATTAATCTTAAAAATAAAAAAAACTTATCTACGGGGTTTTCATCATGCTCACTGCTTCTAGTCTTCTTTCATGACATTCGCACATGAAAATCGTGTTCAACCTTATTATTCTATAAGTTTACAGTTACAGGACAGGGAGGATACTAAAAACTTGGATGTTTGTGGCTCAGTCTTATACTTAAGAAATAGCAGGTATAATAAGGGTCACATAGGTATTATTTTATTGATTTCTTAACCAAAGTGGAAGTTGTATAATAGGAAGTCTTTTTCCATTTTTTATTTTTATTTTTTTAGTCTTGAGACCTTCAATATCTTGAAGTCACAAAGTCCTCCTTACTCTTATTTTCACTGTTCAAAAGAATCAAACTTGGTCCATATTTTTTTGGTATGATGAGGAATTAAATTAACATTTTCTTTAAAAAAAATATATTTCACATTATTGTCTCACTTGATAATTGAGAAAATGACATGAAGGTGAGAATCCTTCCGAGGATCAAACTTGCAACTTGATGTATAAAGTCCCGAATGTTTTTTATTCGGATGGATACCCGTTCTTCCAATTTGGCATTTTGGCTAACAAGAAGCAACCTAATAAGAACAGGGTACGCAAATTTGTTTTCAAGTCAACTCATGGAAAACAACAAGAACGAGCTAGAAAACACAGAAAATATAATCCAAGATTGCGTTGTCCACTTTGTTTTTTATGTATATAGTATACACTTTCTCGAGATTAACGATTCAGAGTTCTGAGTACTATAAAATAACCTGCATGCTTAATCATTTGTTTGGATTCCAAAGATATGAACGCGCGGAAAATGTTAAACTCCTCTAACCATCTTTGTAAGAATCTGATGTTCCTTCGTAATCATCAATTTCATGGAGTTTAGTCACTTTCCCAATAAACAATTGCTTACTCAGCTTTAGCATATGCTTTATAACTTCTAAATGGATCTGATTAGGATATTTGTGATACCGTCCGTTTTGGCAATAATGTTCATTTGAAAGAGATTATCTGAATTAATCACGAAGGAAAAACGTAGTCACTGCCATCATAGACAGATAATTTTCGCTAGTGCATCTAAATTTCTAGTAGAGTACACGAGATGTTTCTTGTTCCCAACAAAATCTCCAACAACTACATAAATCTTAACGAACAGAACATCATCATGATTCTGTGATCGTAACTTACGTTAGCTTCTAATTATATTGACCTTATTTAGATAAACTTCCTAATAAGTTCTTTCAGCTAAATTTTTCGAAAACTGAATCTAGTAAATTAATTTTAACTTTTGAAATAAGTTTTATTTGATTTACTTCATTTTATTCTCTGATAAATACTGTGGTAAAGCTTATCTAAATTGACCCATTTTATCATTTTATTATTGCACACCGAGATGAGAGATATGTAGAGGTTCCAGCAAGTCAAAAGCTTGTGCTCGAAGGAATGGGACATCTTGTATAGTTCCATGGTGAAAAATTAATGCGTTATAAAATGTCAGCTTAGTAGGGCATAATTGAAATGCATGCCAATAAAAGAAAACAAGAGAAGAATACAAATTCAATCTACTATGCCTCGATAGGAAACAATTGTTACGATACTACCAATGAATGAGATCAGTAACAGCCAAGACAGCATGTTTTGTATGTTTTTTCCCACTTGACCTTGATGAACTACTTATATACTCTTCCCAATGAGTTTAGAACAGCTTGCTCTCATTTCTATTTTCTACCTCCCCCACCCCACCCTGCACTCCCAAGAGAGACACAGGAAAAACCATGACATTATCAAGCTGGATTTGTGCTAATCATTCAAAAACCACGCTTCTCCAGATTGTCCATCCTGGTGGCCATGTTGAACTCCATGACAGACCAGTGGCTGCATCAGAGATCATGTGCCGCTATCCAAGATGCCGTGTTGCATATCCATATGTGTTCCAGCAACCATGGGCAGTTGTTGAACCAGAGACAGTGCTCAAGCTAGGACAAAAGTACTATGTAGTTCCAAATAGCACAATAAGAAAGCTTCAAAGGCTTTCTCCAAGAAGCTCTCCTTCTCCTTCTCCTTCTTCTCCTTCTCCTGCTCACAAAATTACAATCAGTTCTTCAGTTGATGAAATTAGAAACACAAAATCCAGCAAAGAGGAAAATGATGGTGTGCTCTCCACTTGTTGTGTCTTCAGGAATAAAAGCAGTGCAAAGCAATCCAATATCTACAAGCAGTATTCCAAAAATAAGATCAAGAAATCTGAAAACAGAGCAGATGTAAGAAATTTGAGTCTAAATATTAATGATAAGAATGGTAGTTTATCACAAGATATTTGTTTCGTGAATCTGTTTAATGGAGGCAGGACTAAAGCAAATGTTAGTGATGTGGCAAAAGAAACAAGAACATCATCAAGCAGTCCTCACCTTTTTTATGACAATACATTAACCAGGAAGAGGACAAAAGATTTGACAGGAAATGGGTTAAGAAGCTCTCCTAAGAATGTATGGTCTTCTGAACATTGGCAACCGAGTCTAGAGAGTATCACTGAAGAATGAAATTGATTTGGTGGCTGTGGAAATCTTGGCTGCTGATGATATCCAATAATCTACTTTTTATTTATTGATTTTTCATCATACATCTTGTATACTTTTAGGTACAATAATGCTCCCTCAGCTGCGTGGTCTGCTACTGCTTTCTTTTTTCCGTGAGGGGCACCATAGCACTCTATTATGTTTCTCGATGCTTCTATCTCAATAATAACCTTGAAGGTGAACCTGAGATAAACATCAACTAGTCACTGAGTAACAAAAAGAAAATTTATAATTATATTTCCTTTAGTTTCATCATGAGTGGCAAATAGAAGCAGCAAAATAGTAGCTGTTTAGGAATATCATGCATTTACTATCATAAATTTAAAGGACACTTGTTCCAAGTTTATTCAAGTCTTGGATGATGCCTGGTCAAGTAATTGAACAACTTTCATGGAAATCAATGACTAGATCAAGACAATACAAGTTAGATACCAGCATGAAATGGAATAAATCTTATGAGCAAGAATGAAATTAAATAAATTTGCATGCCGTTACAATTTATACGACTTTTCATTTCATACCTGAGCTATGAGTTGTTTATACAAGACATCTTGACTTAAATTGCACGATTGAGAAATAAACTATGATACTTATTCATTATACATTCCCCATATTGTCATTATTGTGTACTGGGATGGACAACATACGTCATAATAACAGAGAAAAGTCACTTTTCTCTTTAATAGAACCTGCTTTGGCAATAATAAAACTAAAATTTCTAACCCGCCTTTAGCACTTGATTTACATCAATACTAATTTATCTGAGCTTGCAACTGCCAACAGACAAAATGTGGCCTACTATTTGTCAGTTGATCATAATTGTAACTTCTAAGTAGTCATTTGTATACAAACACTATTTAAACACGACAATGTAGAAATATTCAGTGGGAGGGTAAGAACAAACACTAATTAAACATCAGGTAGCTGGTAGACATACATTCTCTTATGAGTTGGGCCTTCCTCTTTGCAACATTCAAATATTGGGGGTTTCCAACGGTTCACAGCACAGATCTCGTACAAAGTATTCATACCTAAAATCAAAGGGGCTATAATTTTGATAAAAGCAGCATTTTTGGAAGAAAGAAGTAGAACTATAGAGGAGAATAAGATATCCTCCAAAAGAGACAAACCTAAGTCAAAAACAAATAAGAACTTTTTAATGAACTAAATCAATAACAAAAAGGTTACCACGAACAACTTAAAGATCTAGCTCATAGTAACGACTAATGAGAAATGACAATGAAGAACGATTTTGAAAAGGTCCAAAAGAAAGGCAATTTATCTGACCCAAAAAGAGCTTCACTTCAACACAAAGATAGAAGCAGCATGCTTGAAAGAGAAAAACAACCAACAAAGCAATTGTGTTGCACCTTCTTCTGTCTGGGTTGGAGAGGTTGAGTTGCCACAAGGATGAATCTTTGTATTTTGGTTAGATGAAGTTGAAGACGTGTCTTCAAGGACAATGTTTCCCATTCCCGAGGAGGGATTTTTGACAATGTCTTTATCAGAAGCAACGAACGTCATTCCCTGGTTGGGGTTTCGCTTCAAAGCTTTAGCAGCAGCTATGCTACAAGAATTGTTCAATTTACCCTGTATTAAGCATAGGACATTTTTGTAATTGTATTTTACTTTCTGTTATAGCAGTAGTGGTATAGTGCTCTGTAGCTTTTTTTCCTTTATTCCTTTAATCCTTTTATACGTGAGGTTGTATAGGAGAGTTAGTTACAACAAATTAGCTTCAAGAATGATTCTCTTTTGGTGTATATAAGCATAGGCACTGTACATTCTATGAATATTAGGAATATACAGAATTATTCAAATCTCAGATTTCTTTACTTGTAATATGGTATCAGAAGAATAATTTTTTTCTTCATGGCGAGAGGCAAGAACGTTGCTAGTGGTTCTGACCCATCTCACGATGATTCCTCTAGCCCTTTTTTTCTTCATAGTGCTGACCATACTGGTCTAGTACTTGTTGCTCATCCCCTTTCTGGTCCTAACTATCACACATGGCGTCGTTCCATGGTTATGGCTCTTCAAGCCAAGAACAACTTTCAGTTTGTCGATGGATCCCTTCCTTCTCCATCCCCTGATGATTTGCTCTATTCTTCCTGGGTTCGCTGCAACAGCATGGTCTCCTCTTGGATTTTCCATGCTGTGACCCGTGACATTGCCGATAGTCTTCTATACTTTCCCATCGCATCTTCCAATTGAAGTCTCAACTTGCCTCCCTTCAACAGGGTTCTTTGGATGTCAGTGCTTATTTCACACGTTTGAATACTCTATGGGATGACCTCCGTAAATTTCAACCGGTTCTGGTTTGTCATTGCGGTGGCCTCCGTACCTGGACACAATATCAAGAACAAGATGCTTCTATTCAATTTCTTATGGAGCTCAACGAATCTTTCTCTGCAACTCGAGCCCAGATTCTTCTAATGGAACCCTTGCCTCCTCTGAGTCGCATTTTTTCTTTGGTTATTCAAGAGAAACGCCAACGATCCATCATGCTTGGTGCATCCCCTGTTTCTGACCTCCAGTTGCTTCCCACTGTGAATGCTACCACCGGACCGCCTAGGCCTCGCCGTGATCGTCCCTTCTGCACCCATTGTTCACAGCAGGGCCACACAATGGAGAAGTGTTTCAAGTTGCATGGTTACCCTCCTGGGTATAGGAACCGGGCCACATCCAATGGAACCAAGGCCCATTTGTCTGGAGTATTACTTTATACACTATAAAGTTTTCTTCATACACTATATTGCTACAGTGGAAATCCGAAATTACCCTTTAACTTATTTTGCTTAATTCAAAAAGCTTTGAAAAACCATAAGGCGCTTTGTTCTTTCTTCTGTGTTTTTCAATTCTCCTCTTCTCCTAAGCTCTCCATTTTCGAAAGCCTGGTTCTCCGACAGC
>PYAF01000519.1:346971-412241 GCA_007407185.1 Glycine tomentella | reverse complement strand
ACGGATCCAAGGATCCGTATCATAGCAACCATATAAATCTTACGGATTTAAGCATCCGTCCGACAACTTAACATTACTTAACATTACTCATCAGAAAACGCAGCCATAATAAAAAACAAAGTGAAGGGCAATTTCGGATGTCCACTGTAGCTATATAGTGTATGAAGAAAACTTTATAGTGTATAAAGTAATACTCATTTGTCTGCTGCTACAGTCCATCCTCCCAGCCCATTCCCACTAATCCTCTCACCCTTACTCATGCCAACTTTCCCAAATTTGTGCCCTGATTTCCACCCAACTTTCACCCATGACCACATCACCGTCTTCTACTACTGACCAAGATCTTCCATCACCATCGGTTGCTAACGTTTCTGGTACATCTTCTCTTTCTCGTTCTTCTTGGATTTTAGATACGGGGGCTACCCATCACGTTTGTTGTTCTCTTGATTTTTTTGTTTCCACCACATTGATTTCTGACCTTTTTGTCTGTCTTCCAAATGGTACCAAATTAACTGTCTCTCGTGTTGGTACTGTTTCTTTTCAAGGATTTACCCTTTTTCCCGTTTTGTCTGTTCCACAATTTCATTATAATCTTTTGTCTGTCAGTTCTTTAGCTTCTGCTCTTGGTGTGTCCATTACTTTTTTGCCTTCTTTATGTGTTTTGCAGGATCCATCTACCTCCCACACGATTGGGACAGCTGATCGTACTGGAAACCTTTATGTCCTTCGCGAATCTCCTCAAGTTCTTGCTTCTGCTTGTATTACTGATGCTGCTTCTTCTCTGTGGCATACTCGCCTTGGTCACCCCTCTTCCGCTCGTCTATCCCTTTTGAAGTCAGTCTTAAATTTAAAAGAAGTTCCTGTTCATTGTAATTACCCATGTACTGTTTGTCCTCTTTCTAAACAGAGGCGTTTACCTTTTATTTCTCAGAACAATTTGTCATCTTCCACTTTTGATTTAATACATTTGGATGTTTGGGGCCCTTTTTCAACTTTGTCCATTGATGGTTTTCGCTATTTTCTGACAATTGTTGATGATTGTAGTCGATACACATGGGTTTATTTTTTGCGTTCTAAATCTGATGTCTTAACTGTCTTTCCTGAGTTTTATACTCTAATTCTCACACAATTTAACAAGAAAATAAAATCTATACGTTCTGATAATGCACCTGAATTTAATTTTGATTCTTTTTTTCGTTCACATGGTGTTGTTTCTTTTCATTCTTGTGTTGATCGTCCACAACAGAATTTTGTTTTTGAAAGGAAGCATCAACATATTTTGAATGTAGCTAGGTCTTTGCTTATTCAATCTAATGTTCCTTTGTCTCATTGGCCTGACTGCATTAGAACTTCTGTTTATCTTATTAATCGCCTTCCATGTCCATTCTTAACAATGTCTCCTTTTCAAGTCCTTTTTGATAAGGTTTCTTCTTATTCTCATTTAAGGTCTTTTGGTTGTCTCTGTTTTGCTTCCACATTGCCCAAGGATCGTCACAAATTTTCTCCCCGGGCTGTTCATGTGATTTTTCTTGGGTATCCCCCCGGATACAGGGCTTACAAAGTTTTAGATCCTGTTAGCAACCGTATCTTCATCACAAGGGATCTTGTTTTCCATGAAGATGTTTTTCCTCTCCTCACCAAGCCTTCCACTGACCATTCCAATTTTTTTTTTCTGATTCTAACCTTCCTACTACCTCTTCCCTTTCCCCTCCTTCTTGCAGACCTTCTAGAGCCACAAAACCTCCTTCTTATTTGCAGGATTTTATTTGTTCTGCTATATCCGCTGTTTCCTACCCATTATCTTCTGTTTTATCTTACACCCGTATATCCCCTTTTCAAACTTTTATTAACTCAGCCTCTCTTCATGTTGAACCTTCTTCCTTCCATGAGGCCTCTAAAAATCCCCACTAGCAACAGGCTATGCGTCTTGAATTAGATGCTTTGGAATCCAATGGTACTTGGTCCTTGGTCCCTTTACCTCCTGGTAAGCATGTCATTGGTTGTAAGTGGGTTTACAAATGTAAACTCCATGCGGATGAGACTTTGGAGAGATACAAGGCTCGCTTGGTAGCCCAAGGTTTTACTCAACAAGAGGGCATTGATTATTTTGACACTTTTTCACCAGTGGCTAAAATAGGTTCTGTCAGAATTTTCCTTGCTTTGGCTTCCATTTCAGGTTGGTCTCTTCATCATCTGGACATCAACAATGCCTTTCTACACGGTGAACTTTCTGAAGAAGTTTATATGCGTCCTCCACTTGGCTATCACTGTGAGGGGGAGTCTCTATCTTCCAAATTGGTTTGTAAGTTACACAAGTCTATTTATGGTCTAAAGCAAGATTCTAGGCAATGGTTTCTGAAATTTTCCTCTGTTTTGATATCAAATGGGTTCAAACAGTCAAGTGCAGATTGTTCTCTATTTGTTAAAATTGAAGGTTCCAGTTGTTTGGGTCTTTTAGTTTATGTAGATGATATTATCATTGCTAGTAATGACCATGCCAAAGTTACTGCTCTAAAGATATTCTTAAATCAGTATTTCAAACTTAAGGATCTTGGACAGTTGAAATATTTTCTTGGGATTGAGGTGGCTCGAAATCATAAAGGAATTTCCTTAAATCAAAGAGGTTATGCTTTGAAGATTCTGGATTCTTGGGTTGCAAACCTAAGTCTACTCCTATGGAACCAAATGCAAAATTATCCTTAGAAGAAGGACAATTATTAGATGACCCAGCACCATATAGGAGATTGATAGGAAGATTATTGTATTTAACTATTACCAGGCCAGACATTTGTTTTACTGTAAACAGGTTGAGCCAATTCCTTGCAAATCCTAGAAAGCCTCATATACAAGCTGCGAATAGATTGTTGCAGTACATCAAGGGAACCATTGGGCAGGGGATGTTCTATGGTTCTAAAAATAGTATCAAGTTGAAGGCATTTGCAGATTCAGATTGGGCATCATGTCCTGATACAAGAAGGTTAGTTACTGGTTATGCTGTGTTCATCAGTGAATCTTTGGTAACATGGAAATCAAAGAAGCATACCACAATTTCCAGGTCTTCAACAGAAGCAGAATATAGAGCAATGACTAACGTTTGATGTGAGTTAACTTGGATTAATTCTCTGTTACATGATTTACATTTGAAGCATGATGGACCAGATTTGCTGTTTTGTGACAATAAGGCTGCTCTCCATATAGCAGAAAATTTTGTCTTCCATGAGAGAACAAAACACATAGAAATAGATTGCCACTTAGTAAGGGAGAAGGTTCTCAAAGGTGATATTAATTAAGACTTTTCATGTTAATTCACAGAATCAATTGGCAGATATGTTAACAAAGCCTTTGTTTCCTGCACAGTTTGCTTCACTTCTTTCCAAGATGGGAATTTCAAATATTTGCTTCCCACCTTGAGGGGGAGTATTAAGCATAGGACATTTTTGTAATTGTATTTTACTTTCTGTTATAAGAGTAGTGGTGTAGTGCTCTGTAGCTTTTATTCCTTTTACACGTGAGGTTGTATAGGAGAGTTAGTTACAACAAATTAGCTTCTAGAATGATTCTCTTTTAGTGTATATAAGCATAGGCACTGTACATTCTATGAATATTAGGGATATACAGAATTATTGAGAATAATTCTCAGATTTCTTTACTTGTAATACCTTGCAAAAAGAAAGAATTTCTTTGAACCCAATAAAAAGAAGAAAAGTTTGCACAAACCAAATTTTAAAATTGTAAAATCATAAAGAAAAAAGAAAACCTTTCGAAAGGGGCCGATTGGAGGAAGGTGTTTCGAGTGAGCTCTTGCTTCTTCGCTTCGAGTTGCCCTTTCTTACCAGATATTGGATTCCCTTTCAAAAGATGCCGAGCCAAGATCATGTGATTTTCTTCCTCTAGTTAGGCATAGTCCGAATTAGCTTGTCAGTGGTAGAAGTGAGATTAACAGCAAAATTGGGCGCAAGGGAGCAATTGTTTTCCATGTTTGTTTGTCTTGCCCTGCGCAAGAAACGAGTTTGCAGTTTGAGATGACAGAATAAAAGGCTAAGTGGTGTTAAAGTTGAATGAAGAGATAGAAAACCACACGAATGAAGCAAGCAACGACAAGCACCACCATACTGTTACAATGCAGTGAAATGAATCAGGGGTGGGGTGACGGGTCAGTGACGCTCTTTCCATTTTTGGTTGGCATTTACGGCTTGTTTGGTTTACACTTTTACTTATATGTCCTTTCCGGAAATAAGAGCTTTTGCAGTTAGGGACACTTTTATAATCTGTCTATAAGGGAAATAAAAAGAATAGAAAATAGTAATTTTGGTATTTAATTTTTTAAATTTATAGTTTTGGCTTTTTTTTTAATTGTAATATTTGATTCTTTAATTTTATAAATTGAAGATTTTGGTTCTTTTAATAAATTATTAAAAAAATAATTTTGATTAATTGAGTTATTAGGTTAAATATAAATTAATTAAAAATATTAATTATTAAAAATTATTAATAATCCTAATTCTCAAAGATACTATGCTCATTCTCTTCTCCATAAATCCCTCTTCTACCTCTATCATCACAAGTTATTCCACCAACAATAGGGTTAATAGTCTTTTATTAAAAAGTTTAGTAATTAATAATTTTTATTTAACTTATAATTAATTTAATATCACTAATAACTATAATTAGGAGGACCAAATATTATAATTAAAAATCAAAGAAAATCAAATTCAACGATTTAAAAAATTAAGAAGAACAAAATTATAATTTAACGTAATTTTATAGCATCATTTGAAAATCACAAATAACTGATAAGTTTATTAACTTTAGTCAAATGGTCTTGTATTTCTATATTAACAAATTTTATCCTCAAATTTAAAAAATATTTAGATATACTTTCTTTCAACTTTGAAAACACCATAAATTTTCATAAAAGAGAGACTAAGATAGTATTTGATCCAGTTTTTATTAAAAGCTCTTAAATTTTAAATAGCTTATTTTACATATAAACTTTGACAATGTTTAAGCAAAAATAAAGGTTTAGAAGTACATCTTTTCCTATTGTTTATACAATGATCAAATATTCTAATTTCTATTTTTTTAAAATATTTATATTAATCGTATTGAACATATTATATATATATAAGTTAATTGTGCAATTCAATAGTATTTATATTTAAAGGAGTTTCAAATCCTAAAGAAAACAATATAACCAGAGTTTAATTTTATGAACGGATAGTGTAGAAGCAAATAACACAAGAAAGATAGTTGAATTGTGTTTTTAGAAATTTAATTTCTTAAACCTAGAAAACACTTTTATCGTCTAATGAATATAAATTGATTGGATGATGAGAAAAACAATTTTATTTAGAAAGAAGATGTAAGATCTAAAAATAAATTTAAAAATCTTTTCAATTAAACAAGAAAGCACACAACTAATTTATAATAGTTTGTCTCAAACTCAAGACTACCTCCAACTCTTGACAATCACCAAATTTTTACTAATTTATCAATGTTACAAATATTATTCATTGTCACTTGTGACTCTTACTTATACCCAAGTTTGATATATGAGTATTCTTTATCCTACTAAATCATTGCTGGCTCTAAACAAATCAACAAGATTTTGTTTGAAGATTGCCCAACAATAAAATATGATTGTCTAACAAACGAATATATCATTTAACACTTTTAATCTTTTCTTTCAAGATATACAAGGTGTTTTGAGAGCCTTTATATATTTTCAAGAATTTTACGCACAAGAAAGAATGATTCGCATATATGATTAGCGTTTGACTTTTTCAAAACTTTTTCTATATACAGTTCATCTACAAGTATTCATTGTCATTCAATGGTTGAATTCTTCACTCTATTATTTGTTTGAGGTCTTGAGTCTGTTAAAGCATTTAATGTTTGCACTAACTGTATGTCTTTTTTTTCATACAAAGTTCATAATGATAAGATAATGTGTGTTGTACTTTAGCAAAAAAGTCACTTATTTTCTCATGATAAGTCTGTAATAACAAAACACGTCTTTTAATGAGAATCAGACTATGAGTTTCTTTTATTTTTCATAGTACTTGACAAATTCTAGAAGAATATTTTTTTACATTAAAGAATTTTAAACATAGAGTATTAAATGAAGATTTTAAATACAATTAAATATTGCTATATCATATTGTCTTATAAATGCATTGTCTGAAAACTTCATAACAAACAATTATCTGATAGCATATTAGATACAATTTTTATTATTTGTATTTATTTACATCAAATGAAAATAATTAGGAGTAATAATTCATCTTTAAAACATAAATAAATGTCTTTTGACTTAATAGATAGTGTATATCTTTTTGCTACTCAAAAGTGATTAAATTAATATAATTTATTTGGTGTAAATTTAAAAATAATTTTTAATATCTTTGTTAATAAATTTGATAATAACAATAAATAAATGTTTTATATGTTAAGATAAGTTTTGATGAATTTCAAATAATTGTATAGAATTTTGATGAAATGTTAATAACTTGTTTACCCAATTCTATGATACTTTTAATCAAAATTTCACTTTTGTCGATCGCGAAGTTGAGTGGAGAATTTAAAGTGGTCATTTTAGGGATAGACGCATTGGTTAGAACAAGCTCTACACGTTGTTCCTTTCCGTTGAGGAAACAATATAGTGATATAGTAAGGCAAAAAGTGAAGAAAGGAAATCTTCATTGATTGATTATTCTAGAGCAAAAAGATAAGACAAATTGATGATAACATCGGCAAAAACTTCCCCAACCATGGACTGTGTTGCACAATCTCGAAGTGTTGGATATTATTCTAGAGCCCCTTGGCATTTTTCAAAATCCTCAAATGAGATTTGAGACGTCATCAAGGGCAATGTAACAAAAATGGCTATTTCTCTCTCCTTTTATTTTGTCTTCTAAACCTATGTTCCAGCAGCAGCTAGCACTCAAACGGTGTAGTGTTGCTGCATTGTCTCAATGTCAAGTCCCTTTAGTTTGACGACAGACTCAACATGGCCTTTTAGTGTGTGAAGCTCCCTTAGCCTTGCAACTTCAGCACGCTTCTTGGCTTGTTCTGCAAGTTCAGACAATTCCCTGTAGTTGCTCTTTTCATTCAACATTTCCGCCGTTTCAGGTGGATTCAGGCCATGCAATGTGCGTTGTGCTGCAGCCCATTGTGCTTCTCTCTCTCCCTTTCCATAATCCTTCTTTGAGGTGAAAGCAACCTGATCGACGATGCATCACACAAGGTCGTCAGAGTCAGAGGGATATATATATATATAAATATTCACATGAAAACATTGAGGTTTAGATTGAGATGCTAATTACCCTATTCTCAGTTATATTATTCCATGCCTTCCCAGTCAATGCATATCGGATGATGAACTTGAGTATATCCATGGGTATGTAGAAAACAATGCTGTAGAGCCAAATGACAGCAGCCCAACCCCATCCAATCCCTTTCATTTTTGCAAATCCCCAGTTTGCATACACAGCTATCACCGTGGCAATCTAATTAAGAAATATATATCACTCAGCAAGACTACCAGTAAGAATATCAATCAGAAAATGAATGAAATGATTACAAGTCATGCACGTACCAGTTGTGCTATGAAAAAGGCAACAAGAAGAAACATGCCAGGACGTTCAACATAAGACCAGCTCCTTGACCGCGTAACAAAGATAAGAGCCTGACTTACAATACTCACTTGGAGGTAAACAGCTGCTGTGAGCTCACTGTGGTTCTCCCTGATGGATCTCACGCCAAATTTATCCTGCATGCATGCCATTGGTTTAATTTTCATGTATATAATAATAATATACTATTAATTAATTTGCAACAAATATCAAAGAAAATAATAATCTCACCGAGAAGAAATCAGATGCATGAGCAGCCCAGAAGAAGACAACAGTCATGACAGCGAGGTAGGTACCAAGCACAATTCCAGTGACAAAAATCTCTCTGAGCTTCCATGAGTCTGGCACAGGAGATGGCTTGACCCTATCCTTGGAAATGGTCATGATGGTGCCATCATTGAGTATGGCAATGATCAAAACCATAAAAGGTGAGAAGTCAAACTTCCAGATGAGAGCAAGCAGCATAAAGCCCAGCACTATTCGGATTGTTATAGAGACAGCATATATGGTGTAGTTCTTCATTCTCTGGAAGATGGCTCTGCTTGTCAACACTGCACTCACAATCACACTCAAGCCAGGCTCCGTCAGGACTATGTCAGATGCACCTCGAGCTGCATCGGTTGCATCCGCCACAGCAATTCCAATGTCAGCCCTTTTCAGCGCAGGAGCATCGTTCACACCGTCTCCCGTCATCCCACATATGTGACCCCTATCCTGAAGTCTCTTCACAATCTCATACTTGTGCTCTAGTTACATCATTTGAAATTAATGATGATTAGGCTCAATTAATTAATATAATTAAGCATGTGATAAGATTATTAATTAATTTACCAGGGAAGACACCGGCAAAGCCATCAGCCTTCTCAATAAGCTCATCGACCGGAAGGCCAGCAATGGACTCATCCTTGTGCTCACCAAGGAGAGAAGAAGATGGGTACATGTTGCTTCCCATGCCAAGCCTTCGACCAGTTTCTTTACCAATAGCAAGTTGATCACCAGTGATCATCTTAACGTTCACTCCCAGATTGAGAGCACGCCTTATGGTCTCAGCACTGTCATGCCTTGGTGGGTCAAAAAGTGGCAGCAAACCAACAAACGTCCACGGTCCTCCTGCACTCTCCTTGCTCTTTTCTGGCACTTCCTGTTAATCAATCCAAATCATCCATCCATCATTTCAAGAGAAACAATTAATAAATAATTAACCATGCAAGCACATCACATGCAACGATGCAATTCTCACTTGTTTGGCAACGGCAAGGGAACGAAGACCGCGATCAGCAAACTTATCAATGATGGAAAGAGCCTTCTTCTTGACATCTTCCCTAAGGTTGCAAAGCTCGATAATCTGCTCAGGTGCACCTTTGCTTACTCGGTGCCAGTTACCCTCAGTGTCTATGTATGTTATGGCGGTGCGCTTGTCCACTGGATTAAAGGGTAGGAAATGCACCTCTTTGATCCCATCTCTGGCCTCCTTTGGATCGCCCAACATCCCAACAATGCAAGCATCAATGGCATCTTGGTTCTCGACCCTGGATGCCCTAGCTCCAAGCAACATCACTGTATCCTTGTCGGCATCTCTTGCGAAAACCTCAATCAAAGTCTTGTCTACGGTAAGCTTGTTGAGTGTGAGAGTGCCAGTCTTGTCACTGCACAAAACATCCATTCCAGCCATCTCCTCAATGGCCGTCATTCTCTTGGTGATAGCACCTTGCTCCGACAGCCTGTGGGAACCGATGGCCATTGTGACCGACAACACTGTTGGCATGGCAATGGGAATCCCTCCGATGAGTAGCACCAAGAGATTGTTAATTCCACTCCTGTACTTGCGGTGCTGAATTGGATACATGACAACAATCTCAATGATCATGCCAACAGCAATGGAGCAAATGCAGAAGTTACCAATGGCTGTCAAGACTTTCTGGAAATGGCCAACTTGGTTGCAGCTGTCGACCAAATGAGCAGCCTTGCCGAAGAAGGTGTGGACCCCAGTGGCGATGACGACGGCCTCAATCTCTCCTTGCTTGACGGTGGAGCCGGAGAAGATTTCATCGCCAGGGTGCTTGGTTGTCGGCAAGGACTCGCCGGTGAGTGCGGATTGATCGATCTTGAGGGGATCTCCTTCCAAGAGACGAGCATCCGCTGGGATGATGTCTCCTAATTTGATGCTGATTATGTCTCCCGGTACCAGTATTGAAGCCTCCTCCTCTGACCACCGTCCATCTCTCAGAACCTTCGTTTTCGGAGCAAGCCCTGCCATCAGTGCTGCAGCAGCGTTCCCAGCGTTGTTTTCTTCGATAAAACTGATCGTTGAGTTCACTACTAGCAACACCGTTATTCCCACAAAGTCCTGCCAGTCCGGTGGCTCACCCTGCATGCAAAATGCATATTATATATTTTCTATGGTTTCAACACATTCACAAATCAATTATTACCATTTACTTACCCCTCCGTTTGCCAATACAATTGCCATGATGGCTGCGGCTTCCATCACCCATGAGAGAGGGTTCCACATAAAACCCAAGAATTTCAGCAACTTGCTTTCCTGATTGATTCAAACATACAATAATGAATGTTTGTTAGATTCATGTAATTACAATAGGAATAGGAATAGGAATGAATGAATTGTTGCTATTGCATTGCCTTCTTTTCTTCCAACTTGTTGGGCCCAAAAACTTGCAACCTCTTTTGGCCTTCCTCATTTGAGAGACCTTCCTTCGAACAGTTCAGTTCTCGGAACACTTCATCAACAGGTATCCGCTCCTGCAACGCAAATTAATTAATTAACCACATTGATTTGCATGTAATAAAATAAATCTGATGATAACACCACATAAATTAACCAGTTAGAAACGAGAAAACTAACGAGATCAACTGCCTCGTTCTTGATGTTTTCGAGACTTCCCATGTTGTTCGATCTCTAATGTTATTATGATTACTAGTTTCGATTCAAAGAAGTAAAGAGAGAGAAGTAAGTTAGTTAGTTTGTTGTTTGTTTAAGAAAAAAAGTGTCAAAGTAGGTGTATATATAATATGGAAAGGAACACAGGACGAATGATGATTCATTATTCTCTCTCGTGTGTGAGTGAGTTTCTCCTTCCAATTCTCTCTGTACTAAAATCACTCATCCCCACTCGTTCACTAACAAACTCGGTCTCTTCTCTTTCTCTTGTTTCTTTTTATTTTATTTTATTTTTTAACACGTGGTGTTCCAAAATAGCCAAGCAACGGGACTCGTGCTGTTCCCAGTCATGCGCTTCGATGGGCTCTCGCACGTGGCAATTCATTTCATTACCTTCGTTCTGATTCATAGCCCTACTGTTATACTAGTGGAGTTTTCTACTCTACAATTCACAAACAGAACGTGCATTACGTGGTTAAATCATATCGCATTCATGGACCTAGCTAGGCCCAAACCCCTTGGACTCACTTTCTGGCCCAAGTAAAATTAAGTTTTTATTTTAACACCCATGTTTTTCAGAAAACATATTGCACTAATAGCTAGTTTGAATTTGGGGCTTTCCTTTCTTGGACAATATTAAAATACTGTCTGTCCCAAGTATGCATGAGAATGGTGTTCAGATCTAGTTTACAAGTAAAAACAACAGGGGTGACATAGATGAATCCAAAATGAACTCAACAAGTTCGGTTCCATTGAACCAAAAATTGGAGTAGAGCTAGATCTGTACGTAGGTTAGTTTGTTCACATAGAAATAAGCGAGTCTTTCGGCAATTGTTTTGCACGACTCACATGATTTTTTTTATTTTTTTATTTTTGTGGATCTTAATTAATTCCAAATGACTAAAAACATTTGATTCCAGGCGTACTTCTCATTAATTTGACTCTCGCAGTTTTAACTAGCATCGTTTCACATTTGTCCCAAATTTTCCATTTGTCACTATCAGTTATGTTGTTCCAAGCAGAGTCCCCCACCTCCCCCCCCCCATATAATTCAGGCCAAATCGATTGAGGGCCTATTGCTTTGCATTTTAACTAGGTTAGACCGAGATATGATATGACCTTGATTTATGGTATCCTTTTATTTTGGGGAAGAGATGAGATTATGATTCAGCTACACCGAAAATATATTTTTCATAGTCATGTCCTTAAGATTATCAAATTTGTGCTTTAAACGGTTGTGGGAGACAAAATCAATTACCAGATAGATGAATAATCATTAGGCATGAGGTTATAATAGTGGTGTTTTTTGTACCACCCACCTTTAAAAAGATTTAAATTTACGAAAGTTAGATCAACATGGTAGTAAAAAATGATGAGCAGAACATTTTAAGATTATAACAGCCATTCTTTTCACCCGGTGAGCATGCAAAAAGAGCCCACTAACAGACGCAAAAAACAGTAAACCCATTTTCGTTTACATAATTAAATTAGACAAACTTAGTATGGATTTCCAAAGTGCTAGAGCTCAATATTTTTACTGTTTTACCCCCTCCCTAGTTGTTTTGGTTTTGTAGCTTCATGTTTTAATTTCGTACTTGATAAATCTGGTAAATTATGCATTTGTGCTTCAAAAAATAGGTATAAGATGATCTCATATGGCTAGAAAATGTGCATTACATTTTATCTCAATGTATGATCACTACCTGCAATGTTTGACACTATTTTCTCTGGTGTCTGTACTATTCCTTTGCAATCAGAACAATCATATTATGACTTTGGCATGATTGCAATTTCAAGGGACATACTGGTCCGCGTTGTTGGAAACAAACATTGTTTTGATTGTAAGCATGGAAGACAGTCTCCATGCACATGCTTAAAGTTGCCGGATGAAGAATTAATTGCATAACAAAAGTGACAGATAAGGCTACCAATTAGTATTTTTCTTCTGAAAAAAATTAAATGATACAAGAAAATGTGAAAGACATTCTGTATTGATTCGTTTGCATCATGTGGACTTTTAACTCTGAGCTATTGTATCAACAAGAGAAATGTTCTCGCAATAGATTGAAATTTTAATATTTTACATGAAAATAATGGTAAGAAAGAGAGTAAACCATATGAATCAATCCATATTTTGAGATTTGATAAGGCGATAAAGCAGATTGAGAGATTGTAGTTTCATAACCTCATTTTTTTACTTGGTTAATTAGTTACTATTTTTGCAATTGAAGTGACTGCAATATTTTGAAAAGCTCAATTCACGACTTGACGTTGTTAAAGGCGTGTATTTTCTTTATTATTTTGGATCTAGTCACTTTAGCTAAAGAGATTAGATCTTATGAAATCATAAATTGTATTTAATGCTAAATTGCATTTAGAGTAAGATTATCTTGTTTGTAAGATATGTGCGTATAAAAAAAGAGAGAATATATTTTCTAGTTTTTGTGAATTGTGGACACATAAATATTGCAATAAAATTATAATATATTTGAAATAAAATTTTAATAGCATTAATTGTAATTACTTCACTTGATGTCTTTTTAAATTGCACTTACAATCTTTTTAGTTTTTGGAAAAAAGCACAGGAACGTTAAAGAAAGAAAGAGATGTGACACTTTATTAAAGGAAGGATAAAAAATTATTTTGATATCTTAGTATGTAAATTGATGATAATTTAGTATTTGGTAAAATATTTTTATATATTTAATTGTTAAATGTATAAAAGTGCGACATCTTTGTATTGTTGTGTCATTAAATTTGTCAAATTATTATATTATTAAGTTATAATATTAAATAATTAATTGAAAATTAAATTATATATTTTTAGGACCAGTTTTAACATTAGATTATAAAGTATAGAGATCAATTGTTTGTTCAATTACTAAATTATCACCTAGTTACATATTTAAAACCAAAATAATTATTTTTTAAATGAAAAAGGAATTTTACCCTTATTATCTTTAACATTTTCACTATGATTCTTCTGGATAAAATAATACAATGTTTGTTACATTATGAAATATATGAGTCAAGTGTCTATTTTAATAATACTTTTTTCTCATGGGAATCAAACTCAAAATATTTTATAACAATTCATCCACACTTCTCAATCGACTAAATTAGACTTATTTGATTCCTTTAAGAACACTTTAGCAGTAGCGGATGTAATTTCTCCATTTTTATATCAGAAAAATGAAAAAGAGAATTTAACAAGGGGCTTCATGAAATCCGGAAAAAAATTAAAAGGAGTTGTGTATGTGGATTGTGAATGGATATGTCTTGCGATTAGTAAAAAAGACGAGTATGTGGGTCAAAAGTTATGCTTTTGCAGAAAACAAAGGATCGGGTATGGAAGGATACTTCAAAAGAGAATAGAAAAAGGTCGTCCGGTATGCTATCAACTAGAAAAAGCAAATGGGAAAACAATAAGAATGTTCATTGTTAAAGAAGTAATGCCCATCTTGGTCACTATAAATTGGCATCTTTTGTCATTCATATTTGGCAGTACTTGTAGACATTTCTTCGATACACACCAAAGGATTGACAATATGTTTGGACAGAGTTTGATGCAAAAAAAAAATGTTGCTTGCTCTGTTTCCATCACTCTCTTCTCTTCTAATCATGGCTCGAGGTGATTGTTACTATCGACTCCAGCGCCTGCTACTGCCAAAATGGTGGCTTTCTTACAACAATGCGTTAACCCTTTGCGAATGATTCGTCTTTACCTTCATAATTCAATGGTTTTAGTTTTGTTAACAAAGATGAATTTGACTACTAATAAGATGATTAGCCCCATTTTTCTTTCCGTTATTTTTCATGATGTCTTTCTTTTTGCCACATAATCCATATAGTTTATAATAAAGACATAAATATAACGTCTAAGACAGACATGGGTCCCACATCTATAATGGACTTTTGAAGAATTTTGGGCACCTATGAGTATTGCTAAGATTCAGATAAAAACAAAAATAGAAGTTGGAAATTTGTAGTCTTTTGATGTTACTAATGGTATCTACTAGAATATAGTCCACATTATATATGCATGCGTTGTTTTTTGTATGATTGATTACATTCTGGTTCCACATGCTTGACCATTAATTGAAACTCATGGTGAAACTCTCCTATCCTATGGTACTAAGGTCTAAAGCTCGCTATATTTTATTACATGGCGCATTAGTAAATAGTACAATCCCTCTCCCTGAAAAGGGGTCTGCATTGTTAAAATTTATAATATAGAGCTTAGGCTGAGTCAACAAAACTAAGCTCCATTGAGCCATAATCAAGCAGCTCCTGTATCATCTGTTCAATGTGATCATCTTGAAGAACTGGCTGAAATTGTTGCTGTTGTTCTGGCACTTCAACTTGTCCTTCCTCTTCTGGCCATCTAAAGCCGGTGTTGTCTGAACTTGTTCCGGCAATGGCATTGCCTGAGTCGCTGGATGATCCTTGATGAGGCTCTTTCTGAGATTGTTTATGCTTGCTCATTTGAAGGGAAAGAGAGGCCATGTGACATTTGTGTAGCTTCGCAGTCAGAGTAGCAGAGAGGAGCTTCGATGAAGATGACTGTGGCTCATTGGGATTGTAAGGGAAATTGGTGCGTGCTTTTGGCCCACACATCAACCTTGCTGCTTCATCGTACGCTCTAGCTGCATCCTCTGCCGTTTCAAACGTTCCTAGCCATATTCTAGTCTTCCTGTGAACACACACCAAACAACAACAATGTTAATTAGTATGCAACATTAACATAACCAAGGGAGCTTATTATAAGTGAAATTAAAAAGAACAAGTGAGAGAGAATTACAAAAGAGGGTGGCGAATTTCAGAGACCCAAGAGCCCCAGTGCCTCTGGCGGACACCTCGATAGCGTTGTTGGGGTCTAGCCATGATATGGATGGAGATTGCTTCAAACTTGTTCGTGAAGCGTCTCTGAGAATATCAAAAGTTAAAGTGGTCACGGAGAGCCTTGTAACACTGATTTATATAATCGTCTTTTGCGGCTTTCTCCTCTATGAATATACAAATCATATGGCCCCACATAATTCCCTCTTTTTCAAAGCTGGGTAATTTTATAGGATCGGATTAATCTTTACCTCTTTATATTACAAATCCTTCCATTCATTAATACATAAATTATCCGTCGTTGCAATCAAGTGACTAGCTCACTTCTAGTTCTTATCACTCACCCAAGGTTTTACTGACTACTTAAAGAAGGCAGACAGGTCAGAGGGTGTTCAGAAAAATAAAATAACTCCCACTTATTATAATTTAAGAGTAGTCCTCCCCTGCTATCAAGAGATTCAATTCAATCTTATTATGACTGCCAGATTTTTTAATACACGCGTGTGTGTGAAATGCATGAGGAAATTGTTGTCAAGACATTTGCAAGAAATAATCTTATTATTCTCCGAGACCTCGGCCACAGTGCCACAATTTTTTAAAATATTTACCGGAATGTCACGCCAAAGAAACTATATACCAAAATGTCACGCGACGTAGTTCGCTTGTCAGTCCAGCGAACTAGGTGATGGACACGTGGCAGGCAGAGCGAAATTCGCTAAGGACCCCAGCGAATTAGGTGTCTACGTGGCAGACAGGACATAATTCGCTAGGAGGCCTAGCGAATTATGTGTCCATGTGGCAGACAGTACGTAATTCGCTAGGAGGTCCAGCGAACTAGGTGGCCACATGGAAAAAAAACGAAAAACTTCGAACGGCCATAACTTTTGATCGGAACGTCCGATGAAGGCGTACGATATGTCAAAACGCTCAAAATTCAAAGGAGAAGTCCTGGCCCAAAGGAAAGTTGGTTTGCCATTTTTTCCAAAAAATGCCTCTAAGTGCCTCAAAATCAAGATTTAAGATTACGATATGTCCTTCAAATGGCCTAACTTTTGATAGGAACGTCCGATGAAGGCGTACGATATGTCAAAATGCTTTAAATTCAGAGACGAGCGTTTTGACATATCGTACGCCTTCATCGGACGTTCCTATCAAAAGTTAGGTCATTTGAAGGACATATCGTAATCTTAAATCTTGATTTTGAGGCACTTAGAGGTATTTTTTGGAAAAAATGGCAGACCAACTCCCCTTTGGGCCAGGGCTTCTCCTCTGAATTTCGAGCGTTTTGACATATCGTACGCCTCCATAGGACGTTCCGATCAAAAGTTATGGCCGTTCGAAGTTTTTCGTTTTTTTTCCACGTGGCCACCTAGTTCGCTGGACCCTCCAGCGAATTTCCACCTCTGTGCCACGTGTGCACCTAGTTCGCTGGGCCCTCCAGCGAACTACCACCTCTGTGCCACGTGTCCACCTAATTCGCTGGGATTCCCAGCGAATTTTGTTCTGCCTGCCACGTGTCCATCACCTAGTTCGCTGGACTAACAAGCGAACTACGTCGCGTGGCAATTTGATATATACTTTCTCTGGCGTGGCATTCCGATAAATTTTTTTAAAAATTGTGGCACTGTGGCCGAGGTCTCATTATTCTCCACTATTTGGTCCGATATATTTTGAAAATAAGAGTACTAATTAACTGGACTTTCTTCTCTGCTTTGACTTGATTTCAGTGTCACTTAATCCATGTCATCTGTTTGCGTACACAAATTAAAATTCAGTATGTAGTAGTAGTAATTAGGTACGAATAAGACAGACAATGATGATGCCTAAATAATGAAGTATATATAGCTAGGTAGGTACTTTAATAATAACCTTCAGAAGTGGTGTGTGAGTGTATTTCTTTGCTAATAATAACCTTGCGACGGCCAGCATGTGTAAAAAAGGAAGTGAGGATGTTGGTGTATAATTGACATGGGTACGTGGCTCACATCACAGCTTTCTCAACCCATACATATACCACTATGCAAGATGATCAAAGAGACAAAGACTACCAATGTTTGATGAAATTTTCAAGCCCATTCACTGCTCGCGCGAGTGTTGCGGCCTTGTAAGGTAGTAGCTGCTATATTTGACCTCACTTTCATTACCAAATATATATCCAAGCTATTAGCAAAAACAATATTGATTTTGACAAAATATATAAATGTGGCATCCATATTGTTTCCCTTCTTGTTCTCTCGAAGCTTAGGTCGCTTTCGCATGCCATTGCCAAGCTACTTCCATCTTCATCTTGGTAAATTTTGAGGCTTATTAACTCCATAAGATTCTTCTTGTGTGAAACTTGATCTAAGCTGCTCTGTTTACTTCATCTCGCCCACAAGTGCTAGCGTAATGGGTATGCATAACAATACAGATAAAAAGTCATTCACTACAAACAAAAATTAAGTGTTAAGATTATCTCTATTATGTCGAATGAAAACTAAATTGTTAGAGTGGAATATTTGATGTACTAATAGAATACATAAATTTTCTATAGAAAGAATATTATCTATGATGTATCATATTATTAGCACAAATTTGAATTCTGTAAGATGAAAGTTATATTCATGGGAATTAATTTAATTTCAAAGTTCAAATCTTTCACATAGAGAAAAATGTAGAAGGACGGAAAATGCCAATATATGTACACGTTCCTTCATTTGGTAATCACAGATAGTGGATGGAAGGGAGCCTGTATGATGTATCATGGTCCCAAGTGGATTTTAAGTTCTGTCCAAATTTGGACGAAAGGTAGAGGAAAGGACTAGTGAGTACCTTTCTGTGCAAATGGCAAAAATACCCTCATATATACTATATTTTATTTTTAATATAAAGTACTTGTCATTTAATTTATACAATTTTTGCTTTCTTTTCACATTTTATAAATAAATAAAAAATTATCTTTCATTCTATATTTTCTCCTCCATCAAACAACTTTAAAATCATCTTATTTTCTACTACTTTTTCTTTCTTTTACTTTCTTTCCTAAATTAAACATACCATTAATACTAAACATGCACATAGATCAATTAGTGCATAATAGTTTTAGTTTAAGAAAAAATATCGAGTTCAAATTTTAAATTGTAGTTATATTAAATATTTTGAGAAAAAACTTTATCCCATATAATATTTTTATCTTTCTCAAATAAGTTTATAAATGTGTTCTTAAAATAAACTAAACACACTATCAAAGATTTTAGAGTAATTTAATATGTTTGTTTTTTTCAAAGGATTATTTATATTTCTCAATTGACATAAACCTTAATGTAAGGTAGACTCTAAGTAAATAAGTATCTGATCAGCAAGTTAGATTTATTCGTGTAGTATTGTTTCAAGTTCTATATCTATATATGAGAGAGATTATAGTGTATTTTTATAAATCATAATTACAATTGTAATGCCAATATCTTTATATAAAATGTAATTTTATTGTTCTAACTGTTCGTTTATGAATATATATTATTTATTGCATAAAAATATATTATTTTAATATTTATATTAGATTTTTTTCAATGAATTCTTTTTTTAATGTGTTTTTAAAAGTATAAATTACTACATTTTGATGTTTATTAATGGAGTATTAAATAAGTTTAAATTAATATAAAAATTTGTAGATATTATATATATGACAAGCATATCCAATATATAATATGGTAGGTCTAACTTAGAGATAAAATTATTCAATTAAAATGTATTAAATGATGTAATAATTAAATTATGTTTTAGTTGTGTAATGTTAATTGATTCAGTGTGTATGTTGGAATTCCTTCCTTTATTGATCAAGCGTCATAAACAGATAATTTATAATTGCCTGTTGTGTATACTAGAAGATGGTTGTTGGGATTCCTTCCATGAGTCCCATGATTTTTCTTTACTCAATTTGATAAGAATTTTCAAGTATGATTGTATTTTCTTTTTTCTATATCTGATTGTTTTTCTATATGTGATCATAATTTTCATTATATACAATGATAGGTTTTGCAATATTATTTAATGGTGTAATAACTTGCATAACTTTTAGTAATGTAATAGAATGCGCGCATGTGTTGAGATTCCTTCTTTTAATTGATTTAACATAATAAATGAGTAATTATGCATTGTTTATACTAGTGGATTTCTATCTTTTTTTTTTTCTCTTTTCTTCTTTTAATAAAATTAAGGTATCTCTATAATCAAATATCATAAGATTAATTCTTAAGATGTAAAGTGAATTTTGTTTCTTCGAACAAAATTTTTCATAAGTATAATCAATAAATTAAATCCCCAGTCAACAAATTTAAAAAACACAATTATTTATCACTGTGCTGAACTTGTTGATAAATTCAATCTTTTTCTCTAGTTTTATGATTGTTTTTTATTAGTCACTTTGATATGATTTTTCATGTAAAGTATTAAAATATTTACATACATGCTACATTATTATTAAATATAATACTAGAGATATTTTTAAAACATCTTTAAAATGTTAAAAAAATTATAAGAATTAAAATAAAAAATGTCATATTTAAAATAAAAAAAAACATATTTAAATCTACTTTTAAACATGCTGGCCCTAAATTGTCCATTCAATAAGCCAGAACATCATAACAACATTATTCGTTCCCATCTTTCATCGTGGGCATGTTCACAACAACCCTCTGGCCAAATTGTACTTACAGACTTTTTTAGAAATCTTTGTTTCTGATTAAGAAGTTTACTTAAACAAATAATGTATGTATTATAATTTTTTTTATACCGTATTTAATTCTTATCGATATAAAAAAAAAAAAAAAAACTTGTTCCTGCACAAGTCCTCTGCAATTACAGAGACACCTTTAATTTGCTTTCCAACCTCTTGTGAATTGCTGAAGACCTTCTTATATGCTTCTTCAATGTAATCTGTTTTCTTTGAGAAGAACACAGTGTTCTTAGAAACTTCTATCCCGGGTGGAAGAGCATGGAATCGAATAACCTTCCAGAACTGAAGTTATGTATTATTAGCACAAGTTTTAACTGAACCATTTTTGTCAGTATTTATACTTAATTTCCCCTGAAATTGTCATCTTCTGCCGTTCTTTATATATAAATCTGTTACAGATCACAATACAACCAAAAAACCATCCTAAATAGAATTCTTGCTAGTACTACAGTTAATATATGGAAAATTAAAACATTATTTTATTTGTTAACATTCGTAAAATTAATCACTACTCACACCCACCTTTGGGTGAGTTCTAATTACACGTGAAAGCATCTCTATCAGAATATGTAGTAGCTCTGATGATAGAAATCAAGAATTATGACAAGTGAAAAGTTTAATTTATTTTTATGAGAATCTTTTGTCTTTTGATGCATTTCATATGCTGTTAAAGTTGATTAACAGTAAATTGGATGCAAAAAAGAAAAGAACAATGAGATAAATTGAATATATTAAAATAAAAGTATAATGTACTTAAGTTCTTTTGAATAAATAATATTTATAAGAAAAAATAAGATGGTAAAATACCTTAAACTTTTTAATAATCTAAAACAATTTGTCTACCTTAATTTTTTGAGAAATTAAATGAAAATTAACTTTTATAAAAAAATCACGTGCTTAAGTTGATACGATTTTAGCTTACGTGAAAAGTTTAATTCATTTCAATTAGGGTAAAATATGTGAGAGAATTCAAAATATAAAAATAAAACGAAATGCTTAATTGAAGAAAAATAACACGATTTAATGAAAAAAGAACTGCTGAAAATTCTGTCATCTAAAAGTAAATACTGTATTTAGGTTTATATTATGATATAGGAATAAATGATTTATTTATTCAAATAGAATTAATTATCAAGCATCCCAATTAATCACATTAATCAATTTTAATAAACTAATTTTCCCTCGCAACTTTGAGATTTTTCCGTTTCATTAACAAAATACTAAAACTTTATAGGAATATCAAATTAAGAAAACAAATGCGATAATCTTGCATTTTTTAAAAAATGTTTCTTGTGGTAATCTTGGTTACCTGGAACCTGGATATATTAACAGCCCTCTAATGCTTTAACTAACTAGTTTTGAACTTTTTATCATTATTTTATTATTTTATACTTGTACTTCTAGAATCTAGTGACAAAAAGTGTTTTTGAGTGCCAACATTTCAGCAACCAAGCTAGCGAAAAAGCAAAGATTACGCGTGCTTTTATAATTATGTATAGAAATTATAAATAAGTAGGGAGTAATGATTTTCAATGAGAAAAGACTTTTCATGCAAATGGTATTATATATGTTCCTTTCTTAACATCTACTCAAAGATAACTTGTCCAAAAAAATGGAAGTGTTCGATGATCATCTGTTCATGCATGCATTAGAAAAGCCCGTAGAAGGTTAAGGTTTTGAATTGGTCTTTTTCTTCTGTAGTGGATTTCACTTTCAGCTGCTCAACTTTATTTCCCTTGTGATTTGATCTTAAAAATCATGGGACGAAGCGGAACTCAAAATGAAAGTAATTAATTGCAAGATTTTAGGATGTAGATATATGCATGTGTTGCACATGTACACTTTCTTTCCTTGCCAGTCATTTTCGTTCAATTCCCTTTGCTGTTAAAAGATCTAAACAGTTAAGAGGGTGCTAATTAATGCTAAATTACCCTTTTTTTTCGTTTTATTTTTTTTGCCAAACATGTACAAACGCTGCTTCAAAGGGGTGTAGTACGTAGCTAGTTTGCGTAAGGAATGATAAAATAAACATGCCAAAATTACGCAAAACACGCTCCACCAACTAAACCTCATCTGCTTTTCTATTCTTTGGATTAATTTGATAAACATGATATATATATATATATATATATATGGCAAAAATATTAACATGTCACTTTATCGTTGAAAAAAGATGATGATAACACACGAAGTGATCGAAATGTGAACAGGCAAGCCTCCCAGGCCAAGCTACAATAAGTTAATAATTATACAAAAAAAAAAAATCATCAATGATCTATAGCAAAATAACATCGGCATCATTTGAATCCGTGCATGTACATGTGATACAAATAACTGCCATAAATGAATGTATCAGTATATCATCAAAGAAATTCACCAATGATCTATATATACAAAATAACATCCCCATCATTTGAATCTATACTCGTGATACAAATAGCAGCATTAAATGAACGTACGTGTATATCATCAAAGTATACTTTATATTGCTGCAAGAAAATAGACCTTTCGGAAAAAAAAATAAATAAATAAAATACCGGTATATTATATTGCCTGAGAAATTGTCTAATAATGAATGGTAATGACTGTTCCCGGGATTTGAAATAGAGTAAGTACATAATAATACTTTTTTTTATAAAGAAGGTAAAATTAGTTTTATCTAGAAACTTCTGAAAAAATATGAATACATTAAATTAGGTTGCACAAAAAATTATTTAACTTCCATTTAAAGTTCGCAAAAAAAGTCTTAAAAGATTAAAAAGGTCGGTGGAGCGCCCCACTGTTATGTTATAATAGATTCGAACACTTGTCCCAACGTGTCTATTACATGTATGCAACAAAAACGCTGTCGGGAAAAAAATTGGATAAGATGCCACATGAAGTTTCTGCAAGTTTAAAAGACAAAACAAATTTTCCTTGCTTGTACTTCACAACTCCATGAGAAGATGTTTCATTCCCTGATAGAGGAACTAGTTAGACTCCGATAAAAAGGAAAACATTAACTATATTAAATATTTCTATTATTTTGGAACCACTAACCCAATTTCTTCCCTGCTCGCTCGGAAGCTAGAGCCTAGAAGTTGATTTGTTTGATGGTGATCGGTGACGAACTTTTGGCCCAAAAGTTTATACGCCGATGTATTTTTCTCGATGTTCGTTGAATTTTTTTATAAAAAAGTACTACTACAATATAAGTTGAGTCTGCGACTGTACATTGTCACATATCTTCAAAGTTAGGAAAAACAAAACAACAAAAACGATACCCGAAATTTAATTTTTGTATAACAAATTAATATATAATATATAAATAAAAATATATAATAAAATAAACAATGTGACAAAAAGAAATAAAAATAATATTGTAAAATGTTATAAAACTATATTATATAAACAATATAATTAAAAAATAAAAAAGAGTAAGAAATTACTCAAATATAATTTTTTATTAATTTTATTCTAGTCATATTTTTTAAAGTAAAAATTGCGAGCGTTTCTTCACTGTATGCATTATTGCTAGCTAGTCAAAAAGTTGATCTATCTTCTAAAGATGAACTAAACATGTAAACAGCGAAAGAGATTAACCTGATAAGGACATTTAGATTTCAGACTATAAGTCTATTTAGATACAAGTTAGAAGTGTTTTTGATAACTTTTCTATTGGAAATATAATACTTTTTTCGATAAAAAAGTTCTCAAAAGTACTTCTAATATTATATCCAAACAGACTTTATGTATGACAAAATATAACAGGATTAATAAGCTATTTTTTAAAATCAATTTCTTAAAAGAAATTTTAAAAATAATTTAGAAAATAAAAGTTTGTAAAAATGATAAGATTATATTAATATTAAAATTCAACTTATATTTAATTTAAAATTTTCATTCAAGTTAAAATTTACTAAATTTACGAATAATTTTTTCATTGGATAAAAATATAAATTCAAAATAAAGCATTTAATGCGAAAATTTATATAATTTTGTAAAAAAATCAAATAATTCATAAAATTAATTTTCCTAAAAACGAATATTTATATGTATACTAAAAAAATTGTGACTTGGATTATAAATTTTAAAGGGAATGTTTTCAAAAGGTGTTTCTACTCTACATTGGAGTCAAACATGTAAAAGTTCTCCAGAAAGAATAAAAAATGGGAAACATAGCGGTGCCCAGTCCACTCAGCCTTTGGGCTGCTTAATACGAGTAAACAGAATACGTACAGAATTATAGAGATAACAAACCCGGCCCAAACTCTCTTTACATCTACATAAGCAGCGTATGCATACAGTATATGTACAGCATACGAATACAAAAATATTAAACTAAGGTGATTAAATTGATTTTTTATTTAATCAAATTTTAAAAACCAAGCTAATCCAATTAAAAGAGTACTCAAGTTAATTTTAGTTTGACCAAGTAAATTTTTTTCCACTGTCCTCTCACATACTCATGTTCAATACAAAAATCACGTCAAATTCACCGAAACGATCCAGAAGCTACTATAATACACATTTAAAGGAACATGGATATGCAAGACGCGATGCCAAAACAAACATGAGCATAGTATTTTTTTTGTTGTAATAAAAAAGTAAGCTATCAATGATTTATTAATCATTTAAATTTTTAAATTTTAATATATTATAAAGCACTTATAATAATAACATTCACAATCTAGAAAGTACAAATATTATAATTCACTTCGTATACCAACAACCAATATACAGTAGAAAAGAAAACAGTCAATAAAATAGATGGGGACGGTCGAAAGGAAATAGCAGGGTTGGATTTTCAATATTCTCAATGAGATTGAGATACCTCGTATGTAATGACAAGGTTAAGAAGGGAGATTTAATCAATAAAAATCTATAACAATACCTTCTCTCCGATGAAACATGATAGTTTTTTTTCTTTTACTTTTAATTTAATTATTTTCTCTTTTCTTCATAATATATATATATATATATAATATTTTCATCTCACACAACTCCCACACAATTCTCACACAATTTTCATTTTTTATTCAACTTCCCTCTCAAAAGAATTCCAAAACATAATATTGTTATGTTTGTTATTTTTTTCTTCGTCTATTTCTATTTTTATCTAAAGAACTTTGTGGATTTTAACGTTATTTTATTATATTGATACAAATATAGTCATGAACGTTTAATCTAAGAGTTTGATTTTTCAATACAAATGTATTTTTATGAGCCTTTTGTTTTTATTTTTTTGTTATTTATTTTTTAAAGTATTTTGTTTGGTTTGAGTACACGATTTTTTTAAGCATTTTTTTGTTGTATTATGGTCGAATTAAGCATGTAGCTATTTCAACTTTAATTTTTTTTCTTCAACTTTCTTTTTCTCTGTTTTCATAGTTTTGTTGATCTTCTACCTTAGTTCTAATCCAGGTTAATTTTTGTGTTTACATGTACAAATAGAATAATACAGAGAAGTTGGATTGAACTTATAAACATTTTAAGATTTAGTGCATCTATCTCTGAGACACTAAATTTCGGTATTGTATTTCCTTCAATTTTTTCTCTTACGATTTGAATCACCATCTCTCTCTGCATCTTATCATTTTGGACTTAATGTTCCCAAATTTTTAATTTGGGTTTAAGGTATTTTGTTTTACTCCAAAAAGAAGAATTTAATTAGTCTCTATCTCATCAATTTGGACATTGCAATGAATGGTGAAAACCTAAGAAGCAAAGATATGTCTAAAAAATGAAAGAAATCAAGTTAAAGAAAAATGAAAAGTATGTGTAATTATGTTCTATATTTAAAAAAAAATTGTGTATTCTAAACTAAACCAACTGAAAGAAAGAAATACATTTTAATTTGTCAAAGAAGACAAATATTCTAAAAAGTCTTTAAATGGAGACAAAATAATATGGATCTTGATGGATTATTAAAACAGAAAAAAGATGAAATGAGAGAGGGAAACATAGAAAAGATAAAAATAAAATAAAAATTTGTATTGTTTGAATGGATAAATAGAAGAAAAATTTGTCGATGAAAATTAATATTTTATACCAAAATAGGGAATGACTTTCCATATGTGATGGAAAGTAATTTTTTCCCTGTTTGGAAAATCATGTATGGTTGTTCACTTTTATGATTATGATGTCAGACTGAATAGCAGATGTTCATTTTTTTTCTCCGTTTGTAATGAGTGGTGACCACTAACAACAGGGATATCTATAACTTTAAATAATACAAACATATAAGAAAAAAGAATCACACTATATAATTTTGTTTTTTTTTCTCCCGAGTTCTATACAATTTTGGGTGACAGAAAATAAGTGAAATTCATAAAAAAAATATAGTTGGGCTTAATATATTCATAAGTAATGTGACAAAAGAAAAGAGGAATAAAAAAAAATACTAGCCAAAATTTGTTGTGTAGTAAGTTATAAAAAATATAAGTAAAAGCGAGTATATGAAGTTAATTACCAAATTATAATAATGAGACAGAAAAAATATTTTTATTATCGTTAATTTTAATAAAATATAATATGTGAATGATTTTTTTTATTAACATAATCATTCATTTGGAATTTAGTCACAGATTTCTCATTCTTAAATGTGTTATCAACTAAATTATATTAAGTTATGGATATGATTTTTTAAAAATTAAACATTGATTTAGAATTATTGCTTAATCGATCTGATCACTGGCTGATATTAAAAAAAATGAAATTTAGTTTATGACCTTAATAATTGGCAATTAATTCGGTTCCTGAAAATATCATTATTAGTAATTTAATTTCTAAAACATTACTAAATCGGTCAATATCTAAATTTGACAAACCTAAATCAGTTTATTTTTTGACGTTAAGGAATTGAAGAGACTAATGCTGTACTGCACATTAAAACCGATATTTTTCAAATTAAGGACTTTCACAATGTCAAAGATTAAATTGATTGAAAATCGTCATAGTTGATGATTAAATCTGTTTTTCAAAATGTCGAAGACTCAAGATTGAGTATGTTAGTTATAATGAATAAATATATGTTTAACTAATTACTTATTATAATTTAATTATAAAACTTTTAAAAATGACAAAATAACTAAAATTAAAGTACAGTCATATTTATACTAAAATCAAGACTACCTACATGCATCTCAAATAGGGGTGGAAATAGGTCAGGCCAAGCCAGGCTTTGATAGGCCTGAGCCTGACCCGTATCACTATCATTAAGTCTAAGTCTAACTTGTTACCTGTTAAACATAAGTTATTAAGGCCTGAGTCTGGCCTGTATAAAGGCTTGGCCTGACCTAAAAGCCTGTATACAAAGCCTGATTAAATAAAAATAAATAATTAAAAATAAAAATAACATAATATATATTTTTCTTATAAATTATCAAATATAATCCTATAAGTTATAGATATGTTTCTCTTAATCATTTATGAGATTTTCAAGGTGATTTTTTAAAGTGATTGATCATCCACCTTCATAATAAGAAAAACTATTTTTTAAAAAATAAATATATTATTTTTAAGTTTTAATATATATATATATATATATATTAAATAGGTCAGTCTGATAGACCTAACATGCTTTTTTTTAAAGCTTGAGCATGATGTTTTTATTTAAACAAGCTTTTCAAAAAACCTTAACCCAACCTTTATAATAAACAAGATAAGTCAAGTCAGACTTTAAATAGGCCAGACCAAAGACTTCTTATAGGCAGTCTGGCCCATTTCCACCCCTAATCTCAAAAACCTTAATAATTTGTTTTACTCAACGCATAATTTATAATTTATAAGTGGGGAGCCATAATGTAGTAGATATTTGCTTAAAGGGAGTGGGGTTTGTTGCAAAATAATAATACTCCTTATAGTGATTACTTTTTTTTTTTTGGGAGCCTTATAGAGATTACTTAAATGTTCTTGAACTGTCATTTTCCTTTCATGTGTCGCGCGCACCAAACTAGACAGGGGTGCTAAAAAAATTGTTTTAATTAAACCAAACCAAATTTCATCTAAAAAAAAACAAATTATTAAAACCAGTTGGTAAATCGAACTGATTTTTCCTCTGGTTCCTAAACTTCAGAAAGTGGCGTAGAATAAAAAACATTCCAAGTCTGTTTCTTTATATGTGCATTTCTTATAGCATTTTTAGTGTATTCTAAGTAAAGAGTAAGAGAGATTTGAGAAATTTTCAATTTTAAGTGGTATTATAAAATCTATAAAAAAATAATTTAAAATCTCAATTTAGAATCTATGATTATTGTTCCCTTGGAAGCAGAAGTGACTAACATTTCTTTGTTTAAAAATCTAGATGGTGCTTAAACAGCACAACATAAGCGGGTGCACTTGTAAGAAAAATTGATACACTTGAAAGCCTGGAAAATAGCTAGGTAGAGCAATGAGAATGAAAGAGATGATTAATTAACAGTAGAATTGTCAGAACATGGTCATAATGGCTTTGATTGCTCCTGTTTCCAACCTTCTTGGTTGAGCCAGTTCGAACCTAATCACCAACATGAAACCGGTTTTTGTTAATTAAAATTAAAACTAATTAGGTTTTTAAAATCAAACTAAGCAGGCATATTAGATTAGGATTTCAAAAAAAAAATTTAAAACTTTTTTTTATATAAAAAAGTCTTTTAGTATTCAATCAAAAATTTTAAATGATAAATAATTTTTGTGATATTTAATTAAGGTTTTTAGGATTTTTAAGGAGTACAACAAAATATGATGGTATTTAATTAAGATTTTTTCTAACTTAAAAAAATATTTTGTTATTTAAAAATATACAAATTTCGATGAATTATTTTTTAAGATAGATTTGATCTTACTTTCTAGTATAAAATATCTATAAAATAATCTCATCAAAATCTTTAAGATTTTACTAAACTCTTTTCTTTCCTTTTATATTGGTTATTGGGTTTTTGTTTCTCTCATCACATATATTCTCTTCTCTCTTAATACCTAATACAAAAACGAGATCTATTCAAATGAAAGAGATATCAAATAATAGTCATAAAAATAATATTCTTCAAGATGTGTGTTATATATGTTTCTCCTATTCTTTTGGAACCAAAATATGTCAATATACTCCTTCCATTTGCAGTTTTTTGTTTGCTTTCTAAATTAAATTAATATTTGTCTTATGTGTCAATGCTAATTATGCTTTATTTATACTAATTATGTTTATCACCTATTAAACACAATGCTTTCGTAATTGTCATCCTTAATTTTGTCATCTCCATAACTTAGTAATCCTCGTCATTCTCTTCTAGTATAGACTTATTATTGCATCATATTTAAATATGTCATTTGATTTTTCATGAAATAATTGTGGTAATTGAAAAAAAATCAAAAAATCAATGTATAATATTAAATCTTTTGTTCAAATTCAAGCAAGAATGAGAAGATGTTATTGTAAGAAGGATTAATATAAGAGGACCTAAAGCTAGAAACAATTTAGCTATTAAAAGATTAAAAAAATTGTATTGATTTTACTTTTTTTTTCTTTCAAAACTTCATCACTTCTTAATATTTTTTCACCAACTCTTGAATTTTTGAATGTGTTTTTTAAAATTCACATAGTTCTTTTAAATCTTATAAATCTTTTTAAATCATTTAAATTCTTATAATATAAATCCATTAAAATTCAAACTATTATAAAAGTCTTGTAAAAAAAATTAAATAATAATATTCTTATATAATCTTTAAAATCCACAAAACCTTTTATGTTAAAATACTCTTTTAAAATCATAATCCAGTACATCTTTAAGTGAAACAAACAATTTCAGCGTCAAGGAAGGTAATTTTTGTGTTGAGTCTCTGGCTAGCTAATTAAGGTGTTTTTCAGAGTTTAGAGTGGGTTTGCTGGACTTCTTCCACTCCAGACATTCTTCCATCTCTTAATTTTGGTTGATTCTAGCTAGGGGGTGTATTTTGTGTGTTAGCTTTTTCTTTTCTTATGTACTAAAAAAAATCATCCACATACATGCTTAACATTTATAATATAGTGGAGATTTAAAAAATTTAATTAATGAAAGAATCGTTGAGAATGGAAACTAATGTTTATAAAATAAAGAGGTGAAATTATTTTGGGCTCTTTAATCAATATTAGTGTTTTAATGCATAAGACATGTTTTGGAATTAATATGATTCTTGTTCTTTGGTTTTGGAAGTAGAGTTTTATTTTAGTAGTTTATACTAATATTTAATATAAATCTTTATAAGTAAATCACTAAAATGAAATTTAATTAGAATTAGAAAATAATATTAAAAATATATAAGTAACCGTATCTAAATGTTTGTCTTAAGCGCTACACAATTTAGAGTGGATTTATCAAGTTTTCATGAAACTCGTTATGTATTTGAAAAAATGTGAACATTAATATTTGGAGCTGTTATATAATATCTGCTTTGGGCTATCTTACTTCTTCGACGAGCTCTTCCTTACTCTCAAGTTCCTTTTTTGTTTTGGTGATTCCTTCCTCAAGTTCCTTTAACTAGTAATCACCATCTTCAACATTAATTCTTCATTTTTATCACTCTTTTATTTACTTGTAGAGCTAAAATCACCTCTTCTAGCTAACTTAGAAATATGTTTATATTAAAGGCTAGTAAGACCTTTTAAGTGAGATTAATTATCGCAAAATCTATTCCTAGCAAAATAGAGATAAACCCCCAATTAAAATTTCCCGATAAAGTGAATATAACTTTAACTTATTTACCAAAAGGGAAATGTACCAAATAAATAATATTTAATCTGCATGACCTGATATAGCACTATGGCGATAGATGGCATACGTACAGCTACAGCCGTACGTAGGAAAGTGAAGAAAGAATAAAAACAAAAAAGAGTCTAATTAGCCTAACTGAGATGTTGATGTCAAATCAAATTTCTTAGCCTACATTCATTGAATACGACCGAGTATCTCGAGCTTGATTATCATATAAGATCTTATGAACAAGACGCAGTTTTTGCTTCAAAACTTAACCTAATCTTTGAAAAATGATAGCTCCACGTGGTCCATGTAAGCCCTTTGTATTGGTGCATATTTAAAGTGTTTCTTTCTTGGTGGAGAGGCAAAAGTAAAGGCTCTTAATATTTTAATGAAAAAATGGTGCGGTGAAGACCGAGGCATGCCACCACAAGCAAAATGGACAGCCCAACCAAGGTGCTATGCCACATTGGCAACAAGATACCAGAATCCATGTCTGCAAACATCACAGATATTCCCACTGTCGCTTCAGCATATATATATATATATATATATCCCGTTAGTTAGTTTGAGATTACTATGATTAATTAACTGTTATAATCACTACATTTTCAGTTACTTAAGCCCATCATAAAACATATTTCATTCATAATTAATACGAGATTAGGTTGTAAACATCAGCCAGATATGGACCTACAAATTAGTGGACCCCCACCCCTCCCTAACATATCTTGTAGGTAAGAAATCAAGGCGATCGATCAAAATTCAAGCTTATATATATTTAATATTTTTCTTTTGAGATGATGTGAAAGCAGAGCTTAGTGTCATTGTGCGGCTTACTTTCACATGCCTTTGCCTAACCTACTTCTTTGATCCCAATAGAGAAGGTCCATTTCTCCAACTGCAGGTGGGTCAAAGTAGGAGTGACTTAGACAATCACAACCATTAAATTTATGTACATTTGGTGGACCAATCTTGCATAAGAATTAATAACAGCGTCAGTCACTAGCATCCAAGTTTCTACGTGGTGTGTGGACCTTTGTCACCCATAATGTGAGACAGATATACCTTAATCCCAACAGTCCCAGGTTGACAATTAAGTGCACTGTCAAATATAACTACCATCACTGAGCGACAACCTCATTGCATACCTTTATCTTTTTCCTTAATGAGACTGAGAAAGGAACCTTCAATAACCCACAGACACGTACAGAGTGATGGACATCTCATTTCTGGCATGGGAGTATAAGACGCCGCCTACAGTATCCAAAAGCTAGTAGGATAGCGCTAACACAATAATAATAAAGTATAATCTTGACCAAAATATCCTTAAAACATCATTAATTTGCCAAGTGAAATCAACTTCACCTATTAATATATTTTGAACCTTGCTTATGTTTTTGAGCCAAGCTGACACATGCAGACCCTTGAATGGATATTTGTGAAATCCATCCAATTTTAAACGGCTAAAATCAGTGAAGAATATTGATTGGCTCCGCAGTTAATTGAGAAAGTTTGGCTGCATTATTTAGTTTCGAAGTTGTTTACCTAACTTTCCTACCCTGCCAAGTCTATGAGCTTTAGCTTTATGCCACGAGAGACCTTTAATCGGCTATACTAATATTACAAATAAACAAATTTGAAGTTCGAGAAATAAACCCAGAAGAATCCATTAATACAAATCAAGGCAAATAATATTCAAGACACGAACTCTGGTATGTGGCTAAAATGCATTTACAGCTGATGATATTAGTGATACATGAACACAAAGAAAACAAAGAGAGAAAAAATATAACAAGCTTTTGGTCAAAAGAGAAATTAAAGACACAATTAATATGGGATTTGCTTTAACATGAAGAAGGGTTGCACTTAGAGTTTGAGGGACAAGTCAAGCTTGTGCAACTCCTCTTGTTTAGTCTTCAAATGGCTAACACTATCCAACCAGTAACCTCCAAATCCCTCTGGCACCAGCCTCGGAGAAAACTTCCCTAACCGTGGGACTGGGATGCCACCAATCAAAGAAGATTCACTTTCTGTCCCAAGTGGCGGTTGTGAGAACACAGGCCGCTTCTGAGCATGAGAACGGGACAAACCAAAAAAGGGTGATTGATAAGAGGGTTTGCTGATCATAGAATGCGCCTGAATTCCGAGTGATGACCTGTGATAGGAACCATGCAAAGGCAAAGAAGCCATGCTGGAGTACCTCCGTGCAAAATCTATGGAAACTGCAGCACCAGCTTTGTGTCCTCTTTTGACCAATGTTCTTTCACGCTTATGCGCATTCTGGTGTCCCCCAAGTGCCTGCGAGCTATAAAACTTCCTTTGACAGTAGTTGCATGAGAATATCCGGGGCTCCAATTCATCACCATGTCCATGACTTGATTCTGAGGAGTTCATGGACAAATTTGTATCGATACAGTTGATGAGGTTGAGTTCTGGCTTTGACTCATCATCACCACCTGAATCTTTACTAGGGAGACTTAGATCCAGTACAAGGTGTGGAGCAGACTCATGGGGGTGTTCTTTGTCCTCCTTCTTTTCCTTCTGGGCATCCATGGAAGGTACTGGCGGCTTTGAGCATGGTGGTGGAGTCTCCAAAAATGGGATCTTCAGATTTTCAGATGGAAGTGGCTCTGACCATATAAGGTCCATTTAGGAAGAAGTTTGCAAGGGTTTCCTTCAAATTTTGGTTTAACAAGAAGAAAGATGAAATTTATAAGTGATGTGAGTACAATAAAGGCTGTGTGTTATGTGTATGGAAGTAGCTAGTATGCATCACTATTTTACAGTTACAATGTCTTAATATAGCAAGACCTAAAAAGCAAGACATCTGTTTGTGCTCAGATAGAGAGAGAGGTGTCGTTTGGTTGGAACTTATGAGGAACACCTATGTACAACTTTTGCTTCCGCATATCCCATTGGCTGTTTTTTTCTAACTTTTGTTTGTCTTCCCACTTGTCTTTGGGTCTGCCTTTTTCGGTTTATTCATCATGTCCATAGTTTATGACATGCTAAAAAAATCCAAGGTAAAATCAGTGGCTTGCTTTTGAAATTCAGAATTATTGTAGAACTTACAAAAAGTGTGCTGGTCTAAATTTCTTAATCCAGTTGGTGGATTTTTGCTGCATCTATACAGAAACTAATCTATCTTTGTCCTGTTTAATAATTTGTTTAACTCATGATCGGAAATTGAATTGTCCACGTACGTTGTCCCAAAAATTATTCTTTAAGAATTTGATTTTTTTTTTCATATATATCATTTTTAATGTATAATTTACAGTTAACACCACTTCAATAATTGTATAAAAATTATATTGCCCAATTCTTGTAAGTAGGTTTATAGATCCTTTCTGGAGAGTCTGGAGACTAATTTCTTATAAAATAAATATAAAAAATAAATAAAAAGGCAATATAAATTATCTTCCTTTCTAAAAAGCTATTATCGACTTGCATTTATTTACCTAGAGGTAATAAAATAGAGAATTACAGTACGAGTTTGCATGGTTAAATAACAAATATAAAAGACACTACTAACCAACAATGGCAGCTTGGTTAATTGATTAATTGCTTTAAAATATTGTAAATTATTCCAACTAACTATTTAATCGATATTCACCAGAACAATATAAAGTAAAAAAATAAGAAGCTAGTCATGAGGATTCAACCAAAAAATACTTTCATAAAAAGCCAAATACAAAGTTTCACAATACATCTGTTCTTTGCTATTCCCAGAAAATAGGTGCATGGTGTCGAACTTTATCTAATGCTGCATACCAATATCTAGCTTTGCGAGCTTTATATATCATATTTGTTTTATTTATAAAACAAACCCTCATTTTAATGATCAAAAGATTTTTGGAACATGAATTTGATCCTAAAAAGAATACTTGATAATATTTTTACATTAAAATATAGTATAAATGTTACTTTAATGTGACTAACTGTATGTGGTTTAATGTCCAATTGGTATCCAAACCATCATTATTTTAGACTAAAGGTATATATCTTTCTTTTCTAATGATAATCATATTCGAGTGGAGATTATTATAGATAGTATTTTTTTTAGTATTTAACTCAAATACAAACTTAAATCACAAACTTGAGATCATTAATTATTTTTTTATTCCTTCTTGAGATCATTAGTTAAAATGAACACCCACCATATAAGAGAATATACATGTTTGATGGTCAATTTAAATAAGTTGCCATTGATCAATAACCAAAATTATCATTGGAGAATCAATTTATTGTGACTTATTTTTCAAAGTCTATTTTGATAATCTTAAAATCCTTTAAACATCTATTAACACTTAAGAGTTTATTTTCCAACCTAATGCATATACCTCAAATGTCAAATTAAATAGATGACTCAGGATTTCCTACAAGACGATATTAACACCCTCAAACCGAGATTTATAGACGTTGCTGCAAAAAGCTAGGGTACACGTGCACTAAGCAATATCACCAACTACATTAAGACACTTCTGATATTTCTAGCATCCTTTCCAGAATAAAACCAAGTTTCAGACTCGCGCCTAATCATGATATAAGTTCCTATTGAAATTTGGAATCAAGTGTACTTCGGGGATTTGAAGTTTGTAAAGTCCCATATTACAGTGCTTTAGTCCTAGTTGTGATATCTCATTGTTGATATCATAGACGAAGGGAAGTTCACCAGTATAATTAGGAGCGCGCAAAACTCTACCTTGTCATAGTTGAATTACGAGTACAGGTTCTTTCTTTTCCCTTTAATTTTCCTTCCCCAAAAGTTATTTCTCTTAAGATGATATGTAGTGTTTTTCCCAGCTTGACACAAAATTGAAGCCTATTCTAGGAATTTCAGAAGGCAGATTGATGTCCTTTCATAAACTAGAAAAGCATATAAAATAAATAAATAAATCCCATCTAGAGACAGCCAATTCCAACTTTCTTCTTAAAGGGCTCCATCTATCACTCATGTTCTTTATTATATCACCATTATGCTTCTTCTGTCCCACATCACATATAGCATGATTCCATACATAAATATAATTTCCAAAACACCCTTAGACATTCCCTCTCCTCTCCTCCCCTTCCGCCTTCTCTTTATAAAGTTGAATTATTGTTTCTCTTTCAAGTGGAATTGTTATTAGTTCATAGACTGGGTTAGCTAGATTAGGTGACAGAGTTGGATCTGCTATGGAAAATGTTAGTTAAGTTTCCGTAATTATTAAAGCTAAACTATTGTAACACTTTTTGCTTCTTTAGTCTAGGCATAAATCCGGCAATTAATAGTCAATATCTCAAAGTGCTACATATTAATCATCCAATAATACTAAGAGCAAAATATAAGGTTCCCCCCCCGCCACCCTTTTCTCTCTTTAAACCTTTCCCTTTCCCTAGGGTTGGACCTCTTTCACTCGCAACCTCATTTTATTGTCACAACAACCAATACAAAGTTTTGGACACAAGCGACTGAGGCCACTGGGTTTGGCATTGAATATTAACTACACGGGCTGTGATACCTAGCAAGGAATTCTTTAACATCTGATGGATAAGTAATAACTGCTGAGATGTTGTTTATCCCTAGCTTCTGCTTGTGTTCATGTTGGCTTGGGATCAAATCCTTGAGAAAAAAGGATAGTGACATGAAAAGGGAATCTTTTGCGTTTGCCTCAAACAGGAAAGCATTAAGGATATCACGCAGTTAGAAATACAAAAACATAATATGGACAACCCACTACATACAGAATCTTCTAGGATAGTAGAATAAATTGCGCTAGTACTCAAAGGTACTTTACACGTTCAATGAGTTAGAGTAGGCCAAAATGCATACTAGTAGATTTCAATCTTATTTAGTATCATAAACATAAAGATACCTTTAGTGTCTATCAAATTATAGTAGTTTTCGTATGGGGAATTTTTTTTATGATCCTAGTTTAGAGATTACGGTTATTTCTTAATTCATTGGGTTAGAGATTAATTTTATTTACGGTGTAGGGTTACAATTAGTCCAAGAAAATTATATACACGATGAGAATTAAATATAGATTCTATTGTTAAATAAATCATGATGAGAATTAAATATAGATTCTATTGTTAAATAAATCATTTCATTCAATCATGTAAATACAACAAAATCTTATATTATGACAATGCTTTGGATTTTCATACGGGGATTGAGACATAATTAATATGCAAAGCTTTTATCTTTAAACAGACTTAAGAGTCACGACTGACTTTAGCTTTGTAATTTCTCTTCTTCTGACTTAATGCTTCACATGAAAGGATGTAAAATACTACTGTATACTGCTAATAGGCCAAACTCACGCAATGATATCTAATAAGTCAAACTTTATGAGTGTTGCTCCTGAACATAAGGATACTGACAACATCCAATTAACCAGACAAGTTGGTGGGTGAAGACTTCAGTTTTTTCAAACTTTTATATATACTAGTCACCTAATTCAAATCTTGTACATATCTGTGCCAGGCCAACTGATTGCAACGTATCAAATAAAAGTTCTCCACCCAATTCCCAGCGCACATTAAGCCACGATTGTATCTTGATTCTTGATTCTTTAATTAGTTTCATATGCACTTTTATTTTAGAGTGTTAGATATATAATAGAAAAGCACGCACATATATGTTTCTGACGTCAAACAGCTTAATTTTTTGGGATAATTATTAACATAACCTCATGGTTTAGAGTCATCTGGTTTCGCCAATTCTTTTAATAAATAGCTGACATTCATCGCAAGATAGATCAACTTAATTATGAGTCTATTTGGATAAGTTTCTCTAGAAATATTTTTAAAATAAGAAATTAAGAAGAAAAAAAAATGAAATAACTTTTGCGTAAGTAAAAATAAGTTTTTCATTAGTTAATTTTAAGAAGTTCGTCAATATACCTTCTTTAAAAGATGAGATGAAATCTATAAATGAGCTAATGAAATTCCTATTTTAGCTTGTGAAAATTTTTTTTTTCTTCTAGAGAAGTTTACATCCAAACAGGTCCTTGTGTATTGTCCACATACTTCAAAAAAAGCTTTTGTATGAGGAAGTGTGTTAGAAACGTAATATGAACATGTTTGGATGTAAGTTTTTCTAAAAATACTTCTAGAAGAAAAAAGTAAAAAGAATAAAATGAATTTTTTTTTCATAAACTAAAATGAGTTTTCAATTAGTTCATTTGTGGATGTCATTTTATCTTTTAGAGAAATTATATTGGTGAACTTCTAAAAATTAGTTGATAAAAAGCTTATTTTTGTTTATGAAAAAGTTCATCTCATTTTTTTTTAAATGTTTCTAAAGAAGCTTATCCAAACAAACCCTATATCATTCACTTATCTTGACCGCTTAAACTTACTAGAGCGACGAGGTTGTAGTTCGCGATGGAGGAAATTGTCATTTCATTTTTAAAGATTGGAATTGTGATCTTTTTTTAGTTTTACCTCCACGATATATTTCAGTTTTTTTTGGTATGAATTGCAATTCTAATATTGAAAAAGTGTATTTCATGTACATTTAAACGTCTTGTTTTGTCTATTACCCTTTATCTTTTATTTTCTTTATATATGCTTAGTTGCAAAAGCAATTCCTCTTTTAACTAATGATACTTAGAAGTGATGACCTAGCTAGCTTCCAAATTGCAACAATTTGTGATCGATGTCTTTGAAGTCATACAATAGTTATATATTTCTCTCCATGGGTATATCTAGGTTCAACCTGTGGTCATGAAATCAGCCTTTAGGAATTGCATGTAAGACTCAGAAATTAATTGAATACGAGAATTCTTTTTTCCGAAGCTTACGTCTAATAAGCTTGTATGTGCATGGGCTTCGTTTAAGATTTTGATATGTATTTTAATTTCTTAAATTGTAGGATTTGATTCCTCTCTCCTATTTAACTATATAGCTAGCTTGTTGTAATAAGAAGAAAAAAACGTTGGGTCGTTTCACTGGAATCTGTATACAGTCCAAGAATTCAAATCAGAAAAAAAAAATGTATTTCGTTTTATTAGATTGCTATTGAATTGATCACTCAAAATATTGTTTTTGGACAGTTCTTACTTTGCAAATTTTCCTTATTCAGTTGCACTATCATTATATCTCATTATATATCCAAACTACGTACGAAATCACAGATACATATGAGGACGTTTAAATTAATTACTTACGTGTTTTCTAAATGCAATGTCAAGTTACTGTATATATTCACTACTAATAATCCCCCAAGCTGCATTGGACATAGGTTAATTAAGAGAATTGAGTCTTATCAATAATAATAATAAAAGGATCGAATAAACGGGACGACGAAACTCCCAACAGAAGAAAGAAAGCTAAACTGGAGTGCAGAGATGAGTTCACAGTAAGTAATAAGCAAGTGATGAGGAAGAGTCAAGTGTGACGCTATACTACGACAGATATTCACATCTCAGGCTTGTGTCACCGGCCTCTTTGATTATGTTCTGATTTTTTCTTTATAATAAGCTAATACAAAAAAGAAAAAGAAAAAGAAATACTCGATGTCTGAATTTAAAAGTCACTTATACATGTAAATGGATTTAATTTATTTTTAAAAATATAATTGTTGTTAGAAGTTAAAATAAATATTATAATAATTTATAATAATTGAGGATAAAATCAATATTAAGAAAAAAGATAACACAAAATGATGTTATTTAATGTATAATAGTTATTGATCATAAAACATATTTTTGAAAAAAAATATTTTAGAATAAAATAGAAATTTTGTTTCATCGATAAGTATTGGTTTAAAAATACCTTTAAAGTTGAGAAAATAAAATGTTTGACAGGTTTATTTTGAGAATATGTTTTCTTGTTTCTTTCTCTATATATTTCTTTGTTTTCAAGATTAAAAAAATGAAAACATAAATAATTTAGTTATTTTTGTTTTTCAATGTTAATAACCTTTTTAATAAATGGCAAATAATCTTTGTCTTTTTTTTTTATTATGATATTATTATAGAATAATGTTTATCGAAATATTAACTAATATTAATAAAAATCATATACACACAAAATGATTTTTTTTAATATAATTTATTTTATATATAAAGTCAATTAGAATTTGAATCTGAATCTAAGAGTTGTTTCAATGGACAAGTTGTATCACGTCACATTTGTGTTTTACTGCCGCCACGCTATTTCCTTGGCGTCTGCATCGCTTCCTTCGCTCTTTCTCTTTTCCATACCCCTTCGCCTCCTCGATCACCTCCTCACCTCCGCGCTCTCTCCCTTGTTTGATAGCTCCAATCACTTTTATCCTTTCGTATCTGCGCTCATCCACCATCGTTGCTTCAATAACTACACTTCTTTTCTCTTCTTTCTACTTCACTCAATCTAACTCTCTTTTACTTTCTTATTTTTCTCTGTCATCCAATTGTTTATTCTTTTTCACTCATCCAAACTCATTTTCAACCTTTGTACAACTGCTGCTTGCTTTTTTAAATATTTAGCCCTGTTGGTTATGTACAACTTCTTTCCGCATCTTGTCTCCGCCAACTTCAATGTGGACAAACACATGAGAGACGCAGACCAATCTCTAATGTGTGATAGACAAAAACAAATAGAGAGAGAAATAATAATATCATCACTCATTAGCCTTAGTCAATTAGCAGGGTGGATCAAATAGTGTTCAACTTTCAAGTGTCAACCATCACCATAAACAACTAGTGATCTCTATATCTTTCTCAATAGTTTTGTCTGAAATTTTTCTCTCTGTCGGTCTTGTCTCAACTTTTTGTCTAATACACTCAGTCTTAATGCAACATGTCTTTGATACATGGAGTTTATTCTCTTATTGTCTTTTTACTGTACAACACTTATGGCCCAACTCTCAACTAAAATTTCCTTGAGTTTGAGCAGTATTTTTTTTTTTTGGTTATTCTCTTGCATTTCTTTTTTTTTTTTTTTCATCTTGTATGATCTACTACTGCCTAATGGCACTTCAATTGTGTGACTTGTGGTATTGAACTTACATTCCATCTATTTCCTCATATTTATATATTTAAACCAAAGTCATATACTTCAAAAACTTAATTTTTCATTTATTTTCTCTCTAAACTCTCCCACTAGATGCGTGTCAATTGCCATTTGGTTAGAACAGCTTCTCCCTATGTTTTTGTGGGATAAAATTGGATATGAACTTGGAGATATTCACTGACCAATCATTCTTTTCTTTGTCGTTATTTTACTTTTATCTTTTATAACAAAAGCAAAGAAATATTATTGTATCTTTATGTACCAAACAGCACTCGTTTTTGCCAAAATACATTAGATACACACATTTTACATATCTAACATTTGCTTTCTACAATATTTATATTATCAATTAAAAGCACAAGCATGTCCTATCATGTTGCAGTGTCTGAATTGGATCCTTAGATGGTGTGATGACAGATGACAATGGGGACAAATCACCTTCTGAAGCTGCTGATTGAAGCCTTTGCCTTGGCGTCGTCATCTTCTTCAGGCAGCTTGACTGCAGTATAGGTACCTGCCCCGGCTAAAGCTCCAAGTATGGGAGCAACCAGATAAGCTCCAAGTATGGGAGCAACCAGATAGACCCATTTGGCTTTGTAGTTGTTTGCGGCAACAGCAGGACCTAGTGTTCTTACTGGGTTCATTGAGCCCCCGGATACTGGCCTGCAATACAAGGTTCAGAATATTTAACCAGATTCTACTGTTTTTTAGGGGCCCTTTTAGATAACTCCAATTTGTATTGTAATTTATTTGTTTGAAAATTAGCCTTTGAGGCGGTTAAACATTCTTTTCAATCAAGGTGAGGCTGGGAAAATTGTGAAAATGCTAACATGATGCAATGGATTGAACAACTTTAATCGACATTGCACCCCAGAAGGATAAGAATAACCCCATGCATATATTTTCTTTTCTGAAGTGAAAAACATAAGGGGCGTATTCACCCTAAGATTTTAGTGGCTGAAATTACCTTACACTTTATTAAAATGATGATAACTATAATCTTTTAGAGAAGCAAATATAAAAAATGATTAGAATCTCTCTTTTCTTCATATTTTCTCCATTCAAATATAATATTAAGTTATGAGAATTGTTTAAATAGTTCAATCCTGAACAAGTTATTTAACAGTAAATTTGGTTCAATTTATTTTAGAAAAAAAATCATTTGTTTTATTAGCTTTCTAAACATGCTATGAATATCGAAATTAATCTCTAAAATTGTAAGTGTCGATCACTTTAGTTGTTCTATTTTCTTAAATTCTTATTTAATTTATAATTTTGTAAGAAGTCATTCACTTTAATCATAGCATTAGTCACTTAATTTTTCACTTTTAAAATTTTTATTTAGTTTTTAACATTATAAAAATTATTCACTTAATCTCTGTAACCCTCCATCTTCTAAGCTCCATTCCTCCACACTGAAGAACCTAGCTACAACTCTTCAGGAGGGACTTCTTGCTCCTATTATTATTATTATTATTATTATTGAAGAAAAAAGAGTGGTGCACCTGGAGTGCCTGGTGTTGCAGGTGTTGAGGGTATTTCCTCGTTGTTGTCCATATATATCCCTAGTTCTCCCTCAAAGAAATTAATATTATCAGAGGGACTCTAGCTAGCTAGCTATTGTTTGTGTTTTTGTGAATTGTGATGAGAGCAAGTACCAAGTGGTATTTGTATAGTAGATCAGGTGTAGTGGTTGGTTGACTTGTTACAGAATCACAGAGGAAGCAAACTAGTGGATGCAATGAAACTGCAAGGCATCACATAAATTAATTAATGGATCGGTGGTGGGACATTGCGGGCGGGGGAGACTTCAATTCAATATGGAACTTGGAAAAGACCCTTTAAACTTTACCCATCAATCGATAATGGGTCACAGTTCGTGGCCTTTTATAATACATAAGTTTGCCTTTCAAAACAAATAAAATTTCCCATCTCATTCATTGTTTTCCAAATTTTCCCTTTCTTTCTTGCCCGGCCCCTCTTTCTCTTTTAAGAGAACTCTTTTGGAGAAATTTTAATTTGATGCCGGACCATCATGGTCCCCTCATATCATATATACATAATCAAGTTATATTAATTCTTTTTTAATCAACTAAAAAACTCAGCTGTGTTACTAAGATTAATTTGGACTATGATCACATGATAAATTCGAATTATGTAATATATTTTTTATGATTTGGAAAACAAATGTTTATGTTATTACCGAGTTATGGATAACCTGAGTTCTCTCTTTTCCTATTCTGGGTGTATTCTTCTTTTGATTGGTGTGATCTCCAAGCTTTGGCAAGATGTGAGGTACCTGAAAGTGAGACTTTGACGTTCAATAAAGATCTTAGGTATTAGTCTATTGAATGATAGCTTATATCTTTCTTTTGATGTTCCTCTGTTTATAGTCATAGCAGTTAATGACTTGGTAACTATCGAACTATCACCCACTATAGTTGTGATTGGTCGTGTAGCAATTAAGTTTGTTAATCCGAGTGACTGATGGGTCTCCTACGATACAGTTTATATATAGGTTTTTTTCTGATAATATATATATATATATATATAAAAATAAATATTCATGTGCCATATATATTGTCAAATTTATTACTATTAATTTTTTCTTTCGCAAATTAAAAAGTGTGACTTTGTATCATTTTCATATCAAATTCACTAAAATCATAAATATCAATAGTTATGAACCATATAATATTTTTTTCTTACTTTGCCACATCCTTTATCCATCTAGCTTTCAGCTTTGTAGTAATTACCAAACTATTCCTAAAAAATCAACATGCATCTTAATTTTTTGGCCACCGATCAAGGTGATCAAATTATAACATTGTTTTTATCAGTTGATCAAATTATAACATTTAGGTGTATTAGGATGAGTGTTTAGTTAAAATTAGAGTCACATTTTTTTCCTCGAATTTTTTTTGGGTAACTTTTCAAGACGCAGTTGAACTGAATTCCATTTGGTATTAGAGTGTCCTCTAACTTGTATATCAAACATTGGCATTAAAATTTTAGCTGAAACTTTAATTATAATTGAAAAATAACACAAATGTGTCTCGGAAGAAACTGCCAGCAAGTATATAACAAAAAAATAATATTTTACTTTAAAAACGTTTACATTCTTGTATAAAATAATGATAAATTTTAATGAGCTAATTTCTTACAAAATGTAATTTGTATATAATATAATATAATATTTTATGTTGTTGTATATAATATATAAATAATATAATATAATTTGTAAAGGATAAATTTAGTATTTAAAGAAGATGGTCCCACTTCTTTCACAAATCTTATACTAACAATTGTTTTTTTAGCGATAAAGTGCTATAACAAATTAAAGAAGATGATCATTTAATGACAATCTATTTTTTAAGAAAAAGAAAGAAAGAGATTATGTTATTGGAGAGAAAAGATGCAATAATAAGTGTATTGTACATATTTGTGTATCATTAAAGTTTTTTAATTATTAGATGTTACAACACCACTCTTTTTATACAGTTCAACACATAGTTGATAGTTAATTATAACTACCATTTTCAACACTTTATTTATTATTATAATATAATTGTATTTTATCATATTTCAAAGGATATATCTTATACGTCCATAAAATCAGACATTTGATAAATGTTACACATTTTCAAGAAAGCTTTATACTTTTAATTGAATTACATTCGGTTAGAATTTTCCATAAGATAAAAGCAAAGGCGGAGGTGCAAAAGGAATGGGGAATAGAGGGTTCTAGTAGCAATTATGAAATGCTCTATTATCAAAACAAAGATGAATACGACCCAACACAAACGAGCTTTGTGGACAGCATGCTATCTTAGCATTACATTAGTTGGAGATCATTGTTGTGTTACTGCTCAATTAAGAATCAGCATAATGATTAATAAAATTTATGTCTCAAAGTCTGAAACTAAATGTTGTCAAAGTGAAACATCAAATCATATAGGGATAGAAAGAAGACCCTATAATAAGCTTGAGTGGGGTAGGGGACACCAATTCTTTCAGTGATTTCACTTCAATATTTGTGGTTCTCTTCCGGCTTCACGCCCTTTTCGAATTTCAAAATGAGTTATATGTTATTATCGTCACGAAATGCCTCTCAGGCACACATTAAAATAATGAGATTAAAATTTCTCATGTTATATTAGATAAATTTTTTTTATACATTAAAACTACATAATTTTAGATTAAATTTTTTTCTTCTTTTAATAAAAAAAATACAATCAAAACCACCTTTGTCTTGATTCATGATTTCACACTCACCATCTCCACCAAAGTGATCAGTGTCTTCCTCCAAGTCAACAGTGTCATCTAAACATATTAAACTTCCTTTGTTGATGTCAATGTCTTCAATAATTGTTATTTGGGAGTTACCCATCAAATAGCCTACAAAGAGCAATTGAATTGTTTGATTAATTAACAACATAAAAACATAAAACAATAATTAAGATGAGCAACATTTTAATGACAACAATAGACAATGCAAAAAAAAAAAAAAAAAACCTATAAAAGAAAGCAAATATATTTTCTTAGTTATCAAACTTATAAATAACTTCATCAAACAAAATTTTATTAGTTGTTTTCTTTGTATTAAATCTATATATTGTTATTGAGATCGTGCCTTGAGATACTGTTAAAGTAATTTTAATTTGAATAAGTCAAAATTATTATTTTGTTGTTAAGGATAAGTTAGTTTTTGATTTTATATTCAAATTTTATCAATAACATCTCATAAAATCAATGAACATTATCTTTTATTCATCAACAACAAGAGGAGTGTCATGTGAAGTATCTGTTTTGATTGTGTTTTTTTTTTATTAAAAAGAAGGAAAAAATTTAACTCAAAACTAGGTAATTTTAATATATAAGAAAAAAATTTTATCTCATGTAATATGAGAAACTTTAATCCCTATAATAATTTGTCATTTCATAAGTTGAAATTTCACTCTGGATTTTACTTATCAAAATGATGGTTGAGAGACTTTAACTGCAACTTATTTGGCTAACATTGATAACAGAATTAACTAATAGAGTAAGAATAGAATAGGAAGGAAAAAGATATCGACTATTATTAATTATTTAATGGACTAGATTTAGGTGCACTGTCTGCATTTTAGTATTGCTCTCCGTCAGAATCAGAGTTACCTTAAAAACTTATATTGACTTTTAATAAGTATATTATTTAGATAAAATTATAATTCTGATAGAAGAACAACGTTAAAATCACTTAATTTAATTAAATCGGTACCTTGTCAGTATCTTCCACAACACAACCATAAGAATTTGGACACCACTACCAGAGTATGTATAATATGTGTTTGGGACAGCTTGGCCGGGATTGCTTTAAAAGTAGGTGAATGGAATGGAAGAGCCCCTCTCAAAAATGAAGGGGACTTCAACTTCAAAGAGAATGCATGCATTACAATGTTGAAAGGTGGGACTCCAAACAAAAATTAAATTGGAAGGGTCAAAATGAGTTGGCATTTTGTATCATTTTGTCCTCCACTTTATCCACTCTACGTCAATCGGTCAACTTAATTACTTCAAATATAGAATTCTGCCTGCACACGTTATGTACCATGTTGTTTTAATGTGCACCGTTCCTTTTCTTCTTTTCCTTCTGTCGCTGGCTTCAATAACGCATTCCCTTTAATTTTAGCTAATTATGCTATGAATCAAAAAACAGATTCGGTTCAAACAAGACGCCTTATATACGTAGGGAAAAAAATTGTACACTCTGCAGGCGCAATTGATAAGTAAACAAGAGATAGTTTGATGACACAACATAATGCATGCTCATTATTCTAAACCACAATTTCTCAAAATGATATTTCAATGAACATGTTTGCAGTGCTAATAAAGTTAAGCCGGAAAGCAACCCTTCACATTTCATTGCAGTATATATGTCAAAACGGCCCGCATAGAGCACTTAATTATAATCTTGGTTTTTTGGTCTTGAAGGAAATCTCAATGTCATTCCCTACTATTTATAAGTTTTATAGTGTGCGAAAAGAGTGACTACTAGGACAAGAGAGAAAAATGTACTGGCTCTGATTGCTCCACGTTTTGCTCTCACATTTGATTGGTTTGGCCAGGTGTTAGGAAGATTGAAAGTTTAACCCCACACCGTTGGCAACCATATGAATCAATAACTAGCATTAGTGGTTCAAGAGCCTGAAACTGAATGATATACGAATTCTTATTTAGGCTAACTAGCCATGTAAATCTTCTATAGCAGGAAATCTGCTCCTTAATTTTTAGTAACAACTTATTTATTGTTCCTCTGGCCAGGAACTGCAATAACTATTACAAAGTGTAAATAGTTCGAATTATTCAGCTCTGACAGGTTAGTCTCTAACTCAATTCTCCGCTGGCAGTGGCAGATACTCCAAGCACAAAAAAATAAGAGCTCGAGTCCGAAGAGAATGAAAAAATAATTGATTAAACATTCTTAGTCAAAGTCTTTCTAAAATTTACAATAAGCAGGGATCATTGGTCAAGTCCATTCATTATCTCGTGTTTATTTTTTATTGTCACTCAAATTCAAAGAGAAGTTTTTCCTCCTTCCCAATCCTTTTTTTTTTTATCAGCAAGTTTTAGTTGTAAGTTTGTCTTCAATCCTCTGAATTTGGGGAAAGAAATTGAAGATTCCTATTAAAGCAGAAGATCACCGCATCTGTAATGGGGAAAATTAATGATTAGGAAAAGGCAGCGAAAGAGAAGCGTTAGCAAATGAATGGCGATGCAGAAGTGGAGAACGTATGATTAAGTGCAGTTCTTATTGGTTTTGTTGGTAGGCCATCTTACTTGATGAATTATGGCAAGAAAAGACAAAAAGATTAGAGCTAATGGCCTTCCCTGGCTGTGTACTAATAAAGGTTTCTCCACTAATCACAACAAAGATAATGGCGACTAAAGCTGCTATTAATTGGTTGTTTGATTTCTGGTCTTTAGAGAAAGATTCTACTAACATAATGCTCTCTTTCGTATTCAAATTAAAACAATTTAAATATGGGCATATTCGAACTTCATAGCCAACGCTTTATCTAAATAAATATGCATCACACATCATTATCTCCTATGTTTTTGTTTAATGTAGCTCCAGTCTAGTATAATCTTTGTGATTCCTGTAAGTGTAACGACGTGGAATTGGTGGATATTTGATTTCAGTGATTACTTAAATCATTGAAATTAACTTAAGAATTATTCAAGAGTGTGTAATTGTTTGAAGAATGAAGACCAAATTAGTAGTTTAATCTAAAATGAGATTAACCCACGAACTCACGAACCAACCTATTTAGTCGCATAAAACTTTTTAAAGAAAATTTAAACCCAATGCATACCCACTTATAACTTATAAGGGAGTTCGCATCTTCTAGAACAGTGCAACTCCTGCAGCAAAATATACATCGTTTATAATCATTTGAAAAAAAAATATTAATTTTATATTCTTAGAATTTTTATCTATATGCATATATATATTTTTAAATTGACTAGTATTAAATTAATTTTATATTTTATTATTTCAATAATAATTAATATTAATTAGTATAAAATTATGTAAAAATAGTTATATTTGTTGTTTTATTATAATGATTAAAGTGATAAGTAGTATAAAATTTTGTAAAATTAATTATGTGTTTGTTGTTATTATAATAATAATTAAGATTATCGTTAATTAATATAATAATTAATTTCAATTTTATGTGTAAAAATAGTAATTTTTAAAATCAATATTTATTAAAAGTTAGATATTTAAATAATTATAAAAAAAATTCAACCCCTTTATAAAGTTTATGAATCCGTCATTGGATCCAAGTGCCTTATAAGCTTGATGAAGGCCTATTATAAAGCCCAATTGTTCTTTTTTATATATAAAAACACTAAGTGAGGTGCAAAACTGCAACGAGAGATGATATTTTACTATGAATTCCTACAAAACTTTATTCATATTTTGTTATATAAAAAAAGACTCATCCATATTTAACTATGATTAAAAAAAATTTAAATTAACTTTTCATATCATAACACATATTAATATATATATATATATATATATATATATATGATCAGTGTAAACATTTTTTCTAGAGGAGTGTAAACATTTATTTTATTCACGTTAAATAATAGGATTTTATTACTTCGATAATATTGTTTGAAAAACAAAAATGAGATTTAACCATATTATAAACATCAAAATCATATTTTGTCCAAAAATCAATTTACAAATAAATTAGGAAAATTAAAATTCATATAAAAAATACAAGTTTTTATTTTTATTTATTTTAAAAAAGAAAAACCAAAACGAAGAGGGACATTTCGGACTTTTCAATTTTAATTGTTAGGGTTTATGTTTTGTCATATAAATTTCCAATTTTTTCTGCGTTTTTCATATCAGAAGCTTAGACCAAGGGATTTTCTGCCGTTTGCTCCCCAACAAGGTCTTCACTTTCTCTCTCATTCACTCTGTCACCATGCTTGCGAAGATAAAGATGAAAAATTTTCTTTTAAGTTTGAAAATGCCACATCTCTTTGTTTTGTCACAATCTCTGATCTGTTTTGTTATTTTTGTTTTTGCAGGAAAGAAGCAGATTGTGTCTTTTGAAATCAACAAGAAAAGATGTCAGGGTATGCCACACGACCTATTCAAAATCATGTTACTGATACCTGAGAATGGTTCCCTCAGGACGAAAATTGTGATATATACACTAATTATAATGTCTGTTTGTGGGTATGCGCTGCCTCTAGGTTAGATTTTGGGGGGTTCAAGTTTCGATTTAACATATTGATGGCTCAAAGTTGAAATGATTTTATTGAATTACCGGCATCTTGTTATTTCAATGAATTATAATTGGTTTTAAAGTTGAGCCCTGATGGAGTCTTTGTTCCAATTTTCCACCTTGTGATTTATTCCGCCCATGTTTCTTTGTGTTGAAGATGTATGAAGTATCTCCTGTAATCTGTTATAATTCCTGGCAGTGTTGGCATTTTTGTTGCTGCATTTATAATAGGAATTGTTTTTTAAAATTTTCAAATGGATTAGATATACAAGTAAGGACTGCTTATGAAAGCACTGCTAATCAATTTAATTGGATTAATCAGAGAATTGAATATGATAGCATTGGTTATAGTTAGAAGAAATTAAGAAAAGCAACATAAACCAATCATTTGTATTAGTGTGGAAATCATGTAGAAGCTGCTGGTAAGAATTGTCAGTATTCTCCTACGTGTCTGTATTGGTCCACTCCTGTTTTCGAGTAGCTTTTCCTTGACGAGTTTAGGATTTTTGTAGAAGTTACTCCTGACTGTTTGGAATGCTTTAATTATGCAGTGAAGAGGTAGCTGTTGCAGTTGAGGCACCTGCTGCTTCAATTCCAGGTGAGCCAATGGACATCATGACTGCTCTACAACTTGTGCTGAGAAAATCTCTGGCCTATGGTGGTCTTGCACGAGGTCTTCATGAAGGTGCCAAGGTGATCGAGAAGCATGCTGCACAGCTCTGCGTTCTAGCAGAAGATTGTGACCAACCTGATTATGTGAAACTGGTGAAGGCACTTTGTGCAGAGCACAATGTTAGCCTTTTGACAGTTCCAAGTGCAAAGACCCTTGGAGAATGGGCTGGTGTAAGTGCCTTGGGGAGTCTTAAGCCATGTTACTTAAATTCTTAGTTCCATCAATTTACTCACAATTCCCAAATGATTGGGTGTGTTTGAATACGGATGAACAAATGGGATCTTGTTGCTTGATTTTGTTGTATTAAAATATGTTAAATCTTTTTTCTTGCAGTTGTGTAAGATTGATTCAGAGGGAAAGGCTCGGAAGGTTAATGGTTGCTCATGTGTGGTTGTCAAGGTATGACTTGATTGACTTGGTATTTTAAATGGAAATATTGGAGTTTTTGGCATGCTAAGTATTTGCATTTTGCAGGATTTCGGGGAGGAACATGAAGCATATAATGTTGTTCTGCAGCATGTGAAAGCCAACTGAGGAGTTGCTGCAGCATGCCTAGATTTGTGGGTTTTAGTTTGAAGTTATTGTATGAGTCTATTTTTGCCTCTATCATAGGGATTTTGATGGTTTAGTACAATTATACTCGTTTTCATTGTTGCTGAGTGAATGCTTTTTTAATTACTATTGGTTTTCTGTGTTTTTAAGACTGACCTGTTGAGTTAATTGCTTACACTTTATGATAGTACTGAATGTGTTAGGATCTACATAATGCGACTACTAATTACTACGTACTCCGTTGTTATATTGAAGATCTTTATAGACCATTCCCAATGTGGAGCATTTTATCTAAGCTTCTGCTGCATCATTCGTCTCACCATCTATAGCCATTTAATTTCCTATTGGTCAACCCTTTATCCATGGTACGAATGTATCGTATTTCAACACAGCAAGTAACCAACATTCATTTAATAAATTTTTATTTTTAAGTTGAAGTATAAGAGAAAAACTATAGAGATCATGTACTTCCTTTACCTTAACTTCAATACCCCACTGTTAAAATATTTTCACATATTATAATAATGTTTAAAAACTACTTACCGAAGAAGGGTTTATTTCATAGTTCATACCCGGTTTGTTGGAAAATCAGGTATTTCTTGAATTACAAAGAGGTGTAATGAGTTTCATGTGCATAGGAATTCCTTTGTGCAGCATCATGGACCGGGGTTGACTTCATTTGTGTAGATTGGTGGAAGTTTATATGGTCATGATAAATGTTTAAACTTTCAATAAAGACTTTTTAATGATTATGCACTGAAATTGTAAAATAATTTTATATTATCATTTAATTATAAATTATTATTTGAATTATTTTAAGATAATTATTTTAAAAATTAATAAGTTTATTATATATGATAAATTGTAATTTGATGATCATGTAAAATCTTTTACATTGATAGTATATCTATTTTTCTCTTCAATAAAATAATGTTTTGGTGAAATAAATAAGTTTGTTTCAAAATATAAAAATGACTTCATTTGGGAGTAAATGACTTTGTTTATAGCATTTTTTGAAATATTGTTGTTTCATGTAAGGTTTGAATCAAGCTGATTGTTACGAATAATTTAATCTTCTCTTAATTCGGAGGACTTTTGAGTATTTTAAACATCTAAACAAGTAAAAAAAATAACATTTAATGCCGAATTTCATTCTTCTCTTTCCATTCGTTATATTTTTTTAATGATTCCTTTAATTCCCTAATTCTTAATTAAGAAGCCCAGTAAACGTGTCACACTGTTAAGTGTCAATGCCAGCCAGTCCATTGCATCTTGCGTATGAATATTGTCCAATTATAGTGCTTCTTTGAAACTACCTACTAATTTATGTTCAACCAAACACGTTAATGAATACTACTAGCATCTTGAACGTCGCCGATACAAATTTTGTTATAAAATATAAATATTTATATAGCTATTTTATTGTTAATCTATCTTGTTTATTTTTTAAAAAAAGTAACTTATTATAAATTTTTATATTTAGAAAAAAATGCATTGACGAATAAAAGGTAATATTTACCATTTCATAAATAATTTTTTATAAAATAAAAAGAAAGGAGTATATTTTTGCTATGTTGTTGCAACTAAAATTTGAGCACATTGTATACTTATTAAATTAACACAAATTAAAATTTTATTTTCACAACATTAGAAATTTAATATTTTATAAAATGATGATGAAAAAATAATAGTCCATTTTAGATTAGTATTGAATTTGTTCAACTTGTTTAGTTGTTTATTTTTAATAAACTTTGATTTATTTTTTTTACTAATTTTTTTTATTTAAACAATGAAAATTAGAAAATACAAATGAGCACAGCAGTTATATAAGGCCGGTATTTAGGGATAGTTGTTGATTACTTATCAGAGTCAAAACTCTAATGGCCTAAGAAAAATAAGAAATCACTCACCAACTTTTCTGGTCCTGAAAAATCAAAGTGGGCTTTCCATTCGCGTGAGGTAATAACATAATCTGGAAGCTGAAGCTTGTAATTGAATCTCTTCCCTCACCAACCCAAGACAACACTGTAGTTTGTAGGTCTTTCCCAATTCCCACCCCACGGAAATATAAGAGAATAAATAAATTAAATGTTCAATAAAATATGTCTCTAATCTTCAAAGACGTGATTTAGGAAGTATACATGTTCGTCCAGTTGTCCAAAAGAGTAGTAAACAAATGTGAAATATATTTAAAGCCAAATAGAACATGACCAACTATTCAGACAAAAAAAAAAAAAAATGACCAACTATAGCGCAATAAATTAAACGGTAACCTGACCAGTCGCATAAACCATTATCTTCATTCTTTATTGCAATGGAAAAATTTAAACCTTTTTGGCTTTGAATTGGTGAAGACAACACGCTGTTTATAATGTTTGAGCACGACTAATATCAGTAATATTTACAATATTAACATGAACGACACTTTTAGCTTAAATTAATTAGAGTTGATATAATATCAGTAATACGTAATATACTTAAAAATATATTATACAAGAAAAATTATAATTTGATTTGATTTTTAATATTATCTAATATTATGCAAATATCAAAAATTTATAATACTGGACTTTTGTTCAAATATAATAAATTTAAAAATCTGAAAAAAAACAGATTAATATAAAAACTAGAACCAATAATTTATTTTTAAATTATGTGATAAAAATATGGAAAATATTTACCTAAAACTATTGCTTAACATCATTTAAAAATACAAAATTTTCATTAAATGTAAGGATTATGAAAAGTACATTTAATTTCTAAAAAATATAATATCAATTGGTATATAATTATTCTAATTTAACCAATAACTTGAATTTAAATCTTGAGTACAAAATATGCTAAATATTTACAGAAGGCTCTACGACTCTTATACAAGGGGAGGAAGACTACCTCTTGTAATCTCAAAAAAGAAAAAATGTACACACACATACTTCTTAAATAATAAATTATGTTTAAAACTTTAGCTAAAAACAAAATGGGTAAAAATTTAATGATCAATTTTTTTTGGACACTACTCGAACTTTCCTGAAATGTGATATTACTCAAATAATTACTTATAAACGTGTTCACGTGGATTAGATTACATTATACGTCATGTCTGCATCTTAATTTTAAATAAAAATAATCTACTTGGGTTAAATTTGATGGAATGAGAGAATTCAATGATTTGGGAAGAAATGTCAGCTTAGTCAATAATATTAAAGAACAAAATAAATACAAATATGAGAGATCATGTGATAAAGTGGTGTAAAAGTTAGTTATCTTTTCTCTTATAAATATTATTCTTTTCGTCCCATTTCTTTAGTCTATCAAAAACTAATTTATACTGTGTCAAGTAGGCATGGAAAACAAAAATAAAAACGTTAAATGATTAGAAAATATTAAACATTTAAAAATATAAAATTATGTTTCTTAAAAAGGAAAAAGTAATTTAAAAAGAAAAAAATTATATGAGCATGTAAAAGCGAATAAAAAAAAAACATGTCGGAAGAAGTAAAAGAAATAATTAGAGTATTTGATGTGTTAAGTGATAGGTTAGGTAAGTGGGGTTGGCTATAAAAGGTAATCCCACTCAGAACACAGCATATCTCCGTCAGCATTAGCAAGCATCGAAGAAGAAGAAGATGCCTTCTGCAGAATCATCAACAGGCTTCTCCGAAACCATTTGTGTGACCGGCGCCGGTGGCTTCATCGCCTCTTGGATGGTCAAACTCCTCTTGGAGAAAGGCTACAATGTCCGAGGAACCCTCAGAAACCCAGGCATGCCTATCTTTTCAATTTTATCAAAGTAAACTTAAGTTATATGACGTGTATCGGCGACATGCATGAACTTTATTTGGGTTTGGTTTGGTTTTCAGATGATCCCAAGAACGGGCACTTGAAAGAGTTTGAAGGAGCTTCCGAGAGACTAACTCTGCATAAGCTTGACCTCCTTCATCTTGACTCCGTTAGATCTGTTATTAACGGCTGTCATGGTGTCTTTCACACTGCTTCTCCCGTCACCGATAACCCCGTGAGTCTCTCTTTATTTAGTCCTTTTGTTTATTTCTACTGTTTTGCGATTGTCTTATTATTATTGTTTATAGTAGAATATGGTTTGCAAATTTGATTTAGTTAGATGGATATGTTTGAATGGCGCAGGAAGAAATGGTGGAGCCAGCGGTGAATGGAGCTAAGAATGTGATCATAGCTGCTGCAGAGGCTAAAGTAAGACGTGTGGTGTTCACCTCATCCATTGGTGCCGTTTACATGGACCCCAAAAGGAGTATCGATTTGGTGGTTGACGAGTCCTGTTGGAGTGATTTAGAATTTTGCAAGAACACCAAGGTTCCATTTTAATATATAATAATTTTCTATTTTTTTAAACATAAAGTTTGAGTAAGTTATTATAAGTGTGTGTATGTTTGATATTGATTGCAGAATTGGTATTGCTATGGGAAGGCTGTGGCTGAACAAGCGGCATGGGACACAGCAAAAGAGAAAGGGGTGGACTTGGTTGTAGTGAACCCGGTTTTGGTACTTGGACCATTACTGCAACCCACCATCAATGCTAGTACAATTCACATCCTCAAATACCTCACTGGCTCTGCTAAGACCTATGCAAATGCCACACAGGCTTATGTTCATGTTAGGGACGTCGCATTGGCCCACATACTTGTTTATGAGAAGCCTTCTGCCTCTGGTAGATACATATGTGCCGAAAGCTCCCTCCACCGTGGAGAATTAGTTGAAATTCTCGCCAATTATTTCCCGGACTACCCAGTTCCCACCAAGTAAGTCTTTCTTCTTCTTGTATTGTATGGCATGATATCATGAGCAATTCTTGGGGGTCGACCGTGGACCACAACATCAGTATTGGCTTATAATATTTTCTTTCAGAGATGGTGCCAATGCGCATAGGACATGATTATTGCCAACTATCTATGATTTTAATTTCTTTGAATTTGTTGATTCTATTCTGTTTTCGGCACATCATGGCCAGTGTGTGTCAGAATTTTTATTTAATTTTCTCTTTAAATGGATTGTGTGTTATTTCGTAGTCTATAGATAGACCAGCCAGTGATGTTATGTACAACCTACAACGTTTATATTTTGCCATTCTCGCTGGAAAATGATATATTTATTTAGTTGTTTGCCCCCAAAAAACTGCGATTTGGGTCTGTATGACTATGATCTCAGGCTCTCGTTGGACCAGTTAGGTAAAAAGTTAAATCCCATGCCCATGCCACCATACCTTTCTACCAAATTTGTGGCTATTGGAAAATCTGGCTCTTTTTTTCAAAATATTTTAATGAATATTAAATGACAATTTTGATTATTAAAAAATGTTACAATTTTGTTATGATTTTTATTGAATTTCAAAATCCTATGATATGTGTTAACACCAGGAATGCCCTGGTGGTCACACCCTTGTTATTTTCTTCTGGCAAGTGATAAAAACAATTGATGAAAGCTTACATTTTCTTGATTTGAGATGTATAGTGAAGTTAAAATAGGAGAATATTAAACATGATTTTGGAGAAGGAGTAGGTATACCAACTTTTCTAATAAAAAAAAAAAAGAAAAAGAAAAAAGGTACACCAACTTTGACTTGCTTATGTGGTCGCCCACTTATACATGGCTAAAAAAATTTCAATGATTTTATTTATAAAAACAAGTGGAGCTTATGAGTCCTTACCAACCCCAATGTCCTTGTCACTTGTCAGAGTGTAACCCCTGATAGATCTCATCTTTAATCTTTTACCTACCTCTTCCATTTACATTTACATATGACCTGCTAAATAATTCTTACTACATCAAGATGCATAGTAATAGAATTTATTGAAGAATAGCTAACGTAAACTGCTTAATTTGGTGATTTGTATAGTGACTTAAGTATTTCAACATGTGCAGGTGTTCAGATGAAAAGAATCCGAGAGCAAAACCCTACACTTTTTCAAATCAAAAGCTGAAAGATTTGGGATTGGAATTCACCCCAGTGAGTCAGTGTCTATATGAAACCGTCAAGAGCCTGCAGGAGAAAGGCCACCTTCCTGTTCCTGCAAAGCAGCAGGAAGATTCAACTACTGTGAAACCTTAAACGAGCTAGCCCTTTTTATCTAATTTGTCAACAAACAAGAAGCTGCAGCTTTTGGCAATCTGGGCTCATCTTATATTATTATAGAGAATCCTACATTAGAAGACTACTGTATTTGGATTTTGTAAAAAAAAACAAAAGACATCGACCAAATTGTTGCCGTGTATGAACTTGATAATATTAGTGGAATTTATTCCTCTTGTTGAGTTGAATTATTCTGCTCCTCAAGCTCTTTTATCTATCGTAAAAGAAATTGTATTCTTTAATATTTTATAAATAATATTATGCCATGTAATCCCAAGATGGGAGAGAAGAGTAGTTGCTGGGACAAAATTTAACCTCCAAAATCTCGAAAGAAAGACTCAAAGAAAGTAGACAGTTTAGGCTAATAACTAAAGATGGAATATGATAAATTATTAGCTGACTTTTCAACATGAGTGACCTTTACTCAAATCAATTGACCAATATACAAAGAAAGATACAGATTATTCAATTTCACATTTGGGGGTGGTGTTGAGTCTATTGACTGCTTTGATGTGAGAGTAATGTTCAACTTTGAGATTTGCTGATTCAGGCTTCAGTAAATGCCGGCGCATCTAGTTCTAATGCAAGAACTCAAGAATAGTGGCTAGTAAAACAGAGTTCCACCCATAACAAAATCACAAAAATTTACTCATTTTACCTCCCACTAAATACATTTCTTATATGGTATAAGATTTTATTTATTTATTTATCATTGTATAACATTTTTATTTAAATCAAATTACTATTATTCTAGTGAATAAAATTTTCAGAAAATTAAAGACTATGAATAACATGATGATGATACCCATAAAACAATATAAATATTTTCCTTTTTTTTTTCCTTTGGATTGTTTATAGCTCCCACCCAATAATACTTATCACTTACATGTTTTAACCTTCTTTAGCTAACAACCCCACCACCTTTATTTTAGTTTAGTTTTATCTGCCCATCCCCGGTCCATTTTTTGAGTACATTGTGAAGCACTATTGTGGGAGATGGGTTGTTTCATTGAATCTACAAAAAGATGGTTCTTTTTCTTCTTATCTTATAAGATATTAAAAATTTGGCCTGAATGTCAAGGAGAAGAATGTGGAGAAAGGATAGAAGCTCCTTCCACTAATTTCGAACCACAAGAAATAGGCATCACATAATCATCAAAAGCTCTTAGCTATTCCAATCAAGTGATATCAGAAATCATATTACCGATTCTAGAAATTAACAGAATGATATTTATTTATCTGAGTCTATCTTGCTATTCTACCCTATTTGTCAGTCAACATCTGCAGGAGTACTTCTTTGAGGCAATTGCATGCTTACTATGTCTTCTCTTGGAAGAGAATAGATTGAACCATTGCCTTGTTCGTTTGTCATCTGCTGATTTTCTGGTGCTGTTAGAGCCAAAAGGGGTGTAGCCTCTTTATTTTTGCGAAGTACTAGATATGTTATACCAGCCAAATACATTGCCATGCCTGAAAATCCTAATATCCCAAGAAACACCTTAGCCTCAATTTTTAAGTGACTATGAAGCAGCAGCTTGATGAAGCCAGTTATTAAGTAGTATATATTAATGGCCATGAGGAGGGTACCGATTATCCAAGTAACAGCCGATATCTACAATTAAGAATGTAAGGTAATTATTATGTCAGACAAGATAAGTAACTTTGATGCATGAAGCAACAACGACTTAGTTCTCCTATTCATAAACTACCTAGAATTATAGCCAATGGAAGTGCAGGGAAAACAAAAAAAAATAAAAAACTTAAAGGGGGCGTTTACTTGTGTTTTTATTTCTTGTTTTCTTTTTTTATTTTCATTTTTTAATCTGTCACCTTGTTTTCAATTTGTTTCCTATTTTCAAATATTTGTACTGGAAATAAAAACAACTTTTTCCCCCTCTATTATCTGTACAAACTTTTTAAAACAGACCAGGCCTATTGTGAAGTTACATAAACAATTAAGGTAACTGGGCATGGATATGGGTACATCTGAATTTTGGAACCTGGATGTACCCATATCTATGCAATATAGGGAGCCAGATACGATGCATTCATGCATTCACGCAGTCATGACTCAGTACCATTGGATAAAGATTAGACAGTTCAAATTATTTATGCATATTTTAAATTTGATTTGAGATGAAATATGATCGTGTGATCATGTCTGACCATTGCAATTAGCTGACTGTGCGGATGTGTTAAATTCCCGACTGCAGGGAATCCAGGTTCTCAATATAGACACATTTTTTTTTTTGTTTACAGTTTCTAACAGCACCTCTCTACTGATTTTTGTCAAACATGTAATCAATTTACTATTTGGTTGCAATGCAGAACTATAAATTTCATGTTACCAAAAAAATTTACCATTGTAGAGTTGACATGTGTCCCCATCTTGGTTTTGCTGCTTGTAAACTTGAGGAGTGGAACCAAAGCAAAAGGAAGCTCAAAAGATAAGATCATCTGATGAATAGACAACGAAGGGCTTCAGCAAGAGGTATGGCAGAGAGGAGCCAGAGACCAACTCTGTTGTGAACAAAAAATTATGTATACCATGCACAAACAACAGGAATTATAAAATAATGCCATGCAGGCATTTTTTTCATACAGAACAAGTGGGGCATATGTAACTGTATATAACCATGAGTTGCGCTGCTTAATCTCTTTTCATCTCAGCTGACAGTGCAGTTGTGCATAGTAGTGACCACAATGCAATCAAGTTAAACTTATATGAGAAACTTCCATGATATTCTAGCATAACAATCATCAACATTAACAACACCTTTAACCCAAACTAATTGGGGTCGGTGGTAGATGAATCCAATGATAGATACGAGGAGGTTGAAAAAAATACAAAGATAAAAAAAGAAAATAAGATAAAAGAAAAGAAGGAGGGGAGAGATGAAGAGGAAAAAGACTAAAGAGACCATCAGGAACATAGAGATAACAACGGGTCTAACCCTCTACTAAGTTTATAATTTTTCTTCATTCCGTATTCTAGCATAACAATGTAAAACAAAATATTGACTTTTTTTTATTATTCAAAACACAAGCATATTCCCAGGTAACAAAATTAGAGAAAATTTGAAGGCAGAGATTTCTTACAGATGCAATTATTATGAGCTTCCCAGCCCCAGCAGAGCCACCAATGACTGCAACAATCAAACTAGGAACTATGGCTAAGCAACGAGTTAACATATTCCGAATCCATGGCTCCAGTCGTAAATCCAGAAATCCCTGAAAGAAGAAAGAATTCATGGGGAATACAAAATATAGAAACAGACAAAGATTACTAATTTTTCAAAATAGCCATTATGTAAGTGAACCACCGCAGAATTAAGATAACTTTCAACCCCAAAGCCCATTAGAGACGCATGTTACTACAATTAAAGCTCTTAAAATATGACAGGTTTATTGAACATAAAATACCAAACACAATGGTACATGGCTGCATCCATACTTTAATATAAGAAGTAATGAATTATGATTGATGTTCCTTACTTTTTTTTTAATAGAGAACTCAAATTACAAAAGGATATGTGTATAAAACTATTACTATTATTGTCAAGATCAACAGTGGTTCTTTTTAGCGAAGATGTAAACATAATGTATTATTTTTTATGCAGAAAAATATGTAAAAAAATTCATAAAACAAACTACCTGCATGACATACTGTCCTGCATAGGTTCCTGTAATAGTAGAACTTTGACCCGAAGCAAGCAAAGCAATTCCAAACAGCTTTGAACTCCATTTCCCCAAGACATTCTGAGTATGGTACATGTCAGATATATCAGCCATGATTTTATGAGCACCTTACCAATAACAACTGTATATGAAGCTTAAGGATTGGGGTAAATTGTGAAAGAATCAGCAACTAAACTTAGCATTACAATATACCCAAGGTAAGAAAGACATCTCCAGTTTTCACATACTCTAAGTAGGAAGGAGGCTTTGTTCAGATCCAAATCCTGACAGCTCATCTGATCTTCAGCATTCAAATTTGAAGAATTGCAAACAGCACCACTTACAGAAATAACACAAACATTTATGAGGAAGGCCACCATGAGAGCAAACGCACTTTCTATCATGTAAAATCTGCAAGCCTCCTGTCAAAGAAAGTTGTTAAATGAGACATATGATACTCCTTTATCATAATTCACACACTTATGGCTAGGTTTTAACTTGGACCATTTTGCCTGAACGTTTACAAGGTTAAAAACTTAACAGGACCTTCCAGGAATAATTCAAATTCAAATAAGCTTTACTGTTTTAGAATATTCTGATCAGTCTTAATAAAGAAATAAATTTTGAGATGGATAAAGAAGAGAATGCCTTTCACATTTATGATCAAATTACTATGTGCAGACTTGTGCAACACTAAGAGAAGGTGGGCCATTGGCAGACAAAGATAACCCCAGGAAGATGACCAAAAGACGTAAATCTTAACAGTTTATCAACCAACTGAGATATTCACAAATGCATGAAGACATTAATATCTAAACAGTCACATGGCAAAACACACTGAGAAGTAAAATAGGGTAATAAGGGACAGAAAATTAAGAAGAGAAACATTATTGTTGACAAATTTACTACATCTTGAACAACAACCACATTGATGAAGAAACTGATGGAAAAGGAAGTATCCAAAGGAAAACAACATTAAGATACATTACGCAAATCAGAGATAAATCTTGAAAGGGAAAAAATTAAGCATGCATGCAAAAAAGTTAAATGTTTACTCTGACTCCCCGAACTGATCGTGGTATTTTCCTAGAAAGCACCAATGCTGAATGCAGGAAGAGATTGTGCCTGAGGCAAATCCATAAAGAAGCATGGCATGAAAATACATTTTAAAAGAAAACAAAAATTAAATGGCTGAAGAAGACATGATGAACCCACGGCATAACCATAGCTCCAAGAAGAGAAATTGCAAGACCAGTAGCACCACTCCCTTTTAGTTCTGGCTCAAAAAGACCCTTCAGAACTTCTTTAGCATCAGGCTTTGCATATCCAAGCTCAACCATAAAACATGCAGCAATTGTAAATACTAAAAATGCAATCAAGAATTCAAGTTTCCTAACCTGTCCAAAAACAATACAAAAAAGGCTCAATGTTTTTATATAGATAGTACCTAATATAACATTCAATGACAATCATTTTTTTTTTCATGATACAGATGGAATATGATAAATTACCCCATATTGCTGTAATGCTAAGAGCATCAATGTGCTGAGTCCTGTCAGAAGAACACCAATCCAAATAGGTATGTTGAAGAGCATGTTAAATGCAAAGGCTGTCCCAATTACTGCATGTGTACAATAAAAAAAATTCAAGATTAAGATAAATAAAAGATAAAGAGAACGCAGAAAAAAGAAATGGAAAGTTATGTTTATTTTAAAACCTAGATAATTTGCCCATTTGACTTTCAGAGTTGTCCTCTAGCAGGATTTCTAGTAGCCCTGACCAGCATTTTCTTTTTGAGTGAAATTGTGTACTATTTGTAGCTCCAACGAGAGGAGGAAACAAAAGGAAGGCGAAATTTCATCACTTACTTAAACTATATAACTTAACTGATCTTGATTTAGTGAGTTAGTTAACAATGAACTGATTGAATATTTGAATCTACCCACAGTCTTCCTTATTAGATATTTTAAACACTAAGCATACAAATAAATCCAAACAAAATGTCATATACTATTTACAGGTATAAGTAAAATAATTTGAAATAATTCAAAATGCATAATTCACCTCAATACCTTCAGGAATGTCACAGGCCACTATGGCAATTTCAGCAATAATCCAAAGGATGAAGTTGGGCACCCGGGGATATTCAGCTCTACAGTGCTCTGCTAAGTGTTTTCCTGCATGCAGCAAAATAAATTGAAGGAATCCATATGAAAAAATTAAATTTACCACTACATAATACCAAATTTATTTGGTAAAAAAAATTGATTGTCAAATCAAGTACCAGTGACCACCCCGAGATTGGCTGCCATTGATTGAATTACAAGAGCAGCACATGAAGCCAACAATATGATCCAAAGTAACTGGGAAAAAACAAAAAAACAAATGTTAAAAAGAGATGAAGGAAGGATAAGTATCATAAGAATATGTCATGGCACCTCATATTTATATTGTGCCCCAGACTGAAGATCCGTCTCAACTGCCAGTTATCATAAGAATACCATAAGTATACTGTGTCAAATAGATTTACTTTCATTACAGAAGAAAATCATGAATAGTGTGTTCTTACAGTTTCCTGGATCTATATATGCAATGGAAACAAGAAACCCAGGCCCCATGTATGCAAATAAATTTTTCCAGCTTTTCCTCTGCAAAATAGAAGCATAAATAAATGATGGTTATCAAGTAAACAATACTCATCATCAGAGGAAGTATATGTATTACTGCAGTGTACTCTACAATAGAAGGTCTTAGGTTGCTCCATTAATTTAACAATTTAAATTAAAAAAATGTTTAAAAAATGATGTCAACAAAAAATTGCAAAAAATATGGCAGATGAAAACTTAAAAGGAGAGTCATTGGTTATAATCAATAATCCTAATATTTTTTTCATTTCATAAAGTCCCAAATGAAAAATGTTGTCCCAAGGCAGGTGGTTGGATGGGGGTGTTCTTCAATTCATATCAGTCACTCATCTCATCTCTTTTGTTTTCCATTTCATCCATGAGCCAATTCAATTTAATTGGAGGTTTGCAAACACACAAAGTAAATGACAAATAAGCTGACTACAAATCAGCTATTATTAGCAGAGTCATGAACTGGTAATAGATTTGTCTACCCAAAGAAAATAATAGGTTTTTGTCACTAGTTGAAAACTGTAACACACATTCTACCATACACTCTAGCGGTCTAGCCGGTTCATTTGGGTGCTCAATAGCCAATGCTACTGTAACTAATACGTGACATGAGACTACAACAAACAAACACGCCTGGAATATTCCTAAAAGTCACAATTCAAACACCTGTCTACAAACAGAAAATTTCCGTCCCTTGTTATCTCTTTCTACTTTCCACGACATATTCCAATTTCAGTCACGGCATCTTGATTTAGCACACAAACAAAGAAGAACTTATCACTATAATTAATCTTTAATCTTAAACATAGGTGGCAAGATAAAGCAATGTTCGTCTCATCATTTTTACCATAGCAAAGCTAGCAGAAAACTCAAATAGACAATTAAAAAAAAGGGGGAGATTGAATGAGAGCTCAAACTCACATCAGGCACAACAATTTGATTAGTATCTGAGTTCTCAATGAGTGGCGCATTGGAAAAGCTTCGGTTGCCAGTGCTCGAAATGAATTGCGGCTGCCCGGAACCAGAATCTGTGACAGCCATGTTCTCTTTTCTGCACACAAAAAAGGAAGGCAAATAATTCAGCAAAGCAAAATCACACAAATGACAAATGGGATCCAATACAATCAAAACGAAGGAATTAGTCTGGTGTAAAAAATAATGAATTGAGCGAGACGTTGTGAAACAACCAAGCCAGTTATAGATTCGTGTAAAAAATAATGAATTGAGACGAAGATGGTGCAGAACTGAACTGTTTAGCTGCATGAGTGCAACGGAAGAAGAGAAGAGAGATTTTGCATACCAATGAGAAAGAGAATTTGAAACAAACGCTGCCCAGCCCAGTACGATACACCGCACCACACCACTCCTTCCCTTGTCTTGTTCGGTTCGGAACTGAGCTAACTTCAACTTTTGACTATCTGTGTCCCTTTATTTATACTATCATTATCATGTTCTTTCTCTTCTTCCTCTTCCAGCCCCATCTATCGTCTATGTTATTGTTACTCCTTTCGTTCCAAGACAAGAAAAATTAATAAATAAATAATTTTATTAGTAATATTATATTAAAAAGTTATAGTCATATTTATTTTGAGATTTCTTTTAGAACAAAAAATTATGTGTGTGATTCCTTTATGCTTAAAGTGAAATAATAATTACTAATCGTTTGTAATTCAAGGTGAGATTTGTGATAATAGCAAGTGTATATATATAATAGAATCTAAAATTTATTATAATCTTATAAGTTAATTTTAATTAATTATTATTATTTAAAATAAAAATAATAATTATTATTGTCCTTTATTATCTAAAGTGTACTTTCTTTCTTTTTTTCTGAGTTATCTAAAGTGTATTTACTAGTCTTATTTTGGCCTTTGAGAAAAAAACTATTCTTACTTTAGAAGAGCTAAATTATATTATTATATTATTAACTGTGGATTTTAGCATTAAACAGGTTTAATTGTGATGTATTGTGAGTGTAAAAAAAGTACACTATCAAAAGATAGAAAATAATTGTTAATATTTTAGTAAAAAAATAATTAATAAAAAAACAATTTGAATGAAGACATATAAGAAGA
>PYAF01000519.1:332571-346871 GCA_007407185.1 Glycine tomentella | reverse complement strand
AATCTATAAAATTAAAATATTATAATTTATAATAAATAAATATTTCTAGCTATATAATTTATATTATAACTAAATATGTGATAAACAAATATTACGAATATATAAATATAATTTATATTTATGAAAAATAATTTATGTCACGATGCTTTGTTATTTTTAAATTAAAGATATTGAAAGTAATAAATTGATAGAGATGACAAATTAAGTTATTTGAATTTAATTATAACTTATCAAATCATTTAGTTTAGTTGATATTAAATACTAAAAGTAAAAAAGTATTTGTTAGATACATGTTAAGAGGATGAATTTCATTAGTTCGTGAGAAGAAAATATTTAAATGAGAATGAATGTGAGGGAGATGGAGAGGGTAAAGGCCTGAGAGAACATATAAGTAGATTAATTTATAAAATGAAGAAAAGTGATAGTAGTTATGTCTAATTTATATTTATATTAGAAATATTTTCGTAATTTTGGAGTTTATGTAGAGAGAGAGAAGGAGGGGAGGAGAAATGTAGACCGTGGAAAGTGTGGTGAGGAAAAGGCATAAGAATTAAGAACCAGCCTGTTTTTGTAGAAGAGAAAAAACCAGGCGAAGGCATGTTGCCACGTAGGACAAAAAGTTCAGAGTTGGGACCCACGAGCTAGCAATAGATTCTGAAGGGTGGGACCCAAAATGAGAGTTGGATTCTGCTAAAGGGACAGCTCCACCATAACTCTCATTCAATGGCCTATGGCCCCCTACTCTTGCACACATTCTTTTCCCTTTAAAATTACTATTTGAACGCATTGTCCATGGCTGTGGGCTAAAGACTGGTCCATTTCCAGAACATTCTTTTTTTTCTTTTCTTTTCAACCCAATCTACAGTTTTGACCCCTAACTAAAAATATCTGAACTGAACAAAATATTAAAGAGACAACAAAAATCACATTTCTGAACAAAATCTACAGTGCAGCCCAAAAACATAAGTGTCGCTGGCACAAGAGTTTTTTAATTCCACCAAAAATAGAATCTCTTTTATTCTTCTAAAATATTTTATGTGAGAATTTTTTAAAAATAAGCAGTGAATTAAAATTTAAATGCATGTAATTTGAGTAACTTTTTTAATTATGTGCTGCTATATTTTCTATTTCTTTATATTAAATTAAATACACGTATTTTGTGTGAAACTTTTCGTTACGCTTATTTAGAGAGTTGTTCTATGGACATTTCTTGACACAGTTAGTTATTTTTTATTATTATTACTTAACACGGTTAGTTTTAAACATTCTCATTAGTACGTGAAATAATTAGATGAATATATATACTTCAACATGTGGGAGATAAATGCAGTTGAAATAACTCTATATCTTTAATTTTAAATATTTTTTTAATCCAAATAAGCAGATGGATAAAAAAAAAAAAAAAAAACCTTTTAGTTTTCGGTCATTATTAGAAGAAGAAAAATGTGGAAAAATCAACAATAACAGCTATCAATTTGAAGTGTCTACAAGAACAGTGTTGAAATTAGAAAACAAGAATGATGGATTAAAATTTGAAATTTTTACTAATAGGATTTAAGCTGGAAAAAAAACTAACAAAGTAATCGGGGTCTTTGAGATAAGCTGTAATTATTTAAATTTTTCAAAATTCGCACACCAAAAGACGTACATGATAAGTATTCAAAAAATGTTGAGACAGAAAACGATCCAAACCATTGTCAATAGAACAAAAAGGGAGAATCGAATATTGAACTCCAAGAGAAATTTGAGGGCATCCAAAATTAAGATAGAACTGAATACATATATTCCCTAATTCCATACTTAGTTTCTGGCTAGTCCTTAGAGTCCTGGGCCTGTGGGATTCTGCTTGAAAACAAATTCAGCTTTATTTAACTCCAATAAGAGTTTCTTTCGGAGTGTTTAACTCTAAGAAACCATTTATTAGAAGAAACCTCTCATTGGAAAATATCTACATGGCAAGCCCGTTCCTTCACTGAAGATTCTGATTTCTTATATAAGAAACCGTATATTCAAATTAAAATAATTTCTGAACCCAGTTATCAGCATCAACCAACTTACGAATGAGAGGGAAAATAACCGCAAAAAATGAAGGAGAAGAATGCATAAACAAAATCAGAACAATTAGAAAAACACCAACTGAAATTTCACTCTAAATCAAATCAACCATTGTCGATTCGGAGGAAGAAGGAGTTGCTTTGCAGAAGAAAAGAAGAGATACATTAGAAGAGAGGGGTTCGCTGGTGTGGTGAGTGGAATGTTTTTTTTATTGTACGTGTGTGGGAAAGGCTCTGGAAGAGAGATACAAAAAAAATGTATTTTAATTTTTATAAAAAATTTAATTCAATTTTGATGACATAATTTTTTGTTATCGTTGATATAAATTGTGTTTAATTATATACTATTATGTATTGTGAATTTTTTTTTATTTTTAACTAATTGTAAAAAATTAATAGAATAAATTTTCATCAATTTAAAATATTTAGTATTATTAAATTTTTTAATAAATACTATTACAATCATTATTTAGAAATTTTATTTTTTGTATAATAACATAAAAAAAAGTATAAACTATACAGGAAACTTCTTGCTTTTTGTATAACCCCGAGTTTTAAAATAAACGTATATTTAATTTATTTGAAACTAGTTTCTCAACCTTAAATTTGGGCGGTCTGTAAATTATTGTAAAATGAAGCAAAAATCATAGGTATTTTGATAAAACTCCCTAACTTTTTCAAATAACTTAATTACTGCTACGGATTCTAAAAATGGGTTTAGATAAGGCTCATTTAGGAATAATGAATTGTTGACCCTAATTGAAAGTGAATTGTGGACTTTATCAATGGTAGATATCTAGATACTAAACAATTAAAGATCTCCGCCGTAATTATCAAGGAAAATTCACAACTAATCAAGAGTTAAGTGCAATATAAATAAGGGATAGTTGCAGAAAAAAACGTATGCACGTTCTCGTTCTCTCTTATTTTCAGTCACACTGTACACACATCTCATCCCACTGGTTGAGTATCGCTTCGTGTATCGTGATCGTCTTCTAAATGTATTTCTTCCATATAAATATCTAAAAGAGAGCTTGATCTAATATTAAATTACTATCATCCTTACTGGACATTTATGTTCATAAACAACAAAACAGTTATATTTGATAAAAAAAATTACAATCAATTGATATTAAAAATCAATGCGAATAGTGACTTTTGTAAAGAATTTTAGGATCAAGAAGATTATATAATTTCTTTTTACAATATATACCTAACAGATTGACATATCATTTTAATTATCTTGAGTATATTTTTTAATCAATAGTATTCTTTAGAAGAGATAATTTTTGTTTTTTTTTTGTTTTAATCCTCTAATTTATTAAAATAAAAGAATCTTAATTATTTCAGGGTTTGACCGAAAATAAATAATATTTGAAAAAAAAAATCCGTTAAAAATCAAACTCAGACAATCCCTCAATAATATTGTTTGAATGACCTTTATTTAAAAATAAATATTGTTTGAACATGATAAAATCACTCTAAGTAGACCTAAGTCCTAACTGAAAAGGAAACATTTTTAATGCCCAAACAACGGTCCGTTTTACATGGGTTTTGATTTCTTTAATCATCAAACAGGCGAGCATGCCGACGGCCAACCACAGTGATTAAAATTAATTCGAAAGGACTTGGCAAGCCCACAATTAGCCATGGAAAACCATGGGCCATTGTCGACTATAACATTAACACATACATGTCACCCGATAGTACTCGTCCTAGATATTTGTTTGTTGTTGGAACTTGGAAGTACATCTTCAACTTAATGCCAAGTTGCCAACATAAGCAAAATATCTCTTCAAGCCTTCTATCACTTTACGCTAGGTTAGGTTATGTCTCTTTAGGGTATTTTCAATAATAATACTTACATAAGTTATTATATTTGTAAATTAAATTGTTGTTTATACATTATTATTATTAATCACAAATTTATTAAGTATGTAAAAAAATTCTGAATATGAGGGAAATAATAGTTTTATATGCTAATTTAAAGATATTTTGCACTGTCAATTCTAAAAGGTTAGTATTCTCCAGGTGTAGATAAACGATATCTTTAGTAATTAAATAGATATTTTTTAAATGTACCATTTGTTTGTTCTTTTTTCTTAATCTTTTTATTCATCAAAGAAAATGAATACTAACTAACTCAACATTCAGTGAGAGATAAATAAAGTTTGATCATGTAAAACATATTTTATAAAGAAGAGAAAATAAAATAGATAAAAATAAAAAGAGGAAATTAAAATGGGTGAAAAACAAAGTGTAAATTACAGGTATTTAATTGAAGAAAAATAGAGATGAGAGAATGAGAGAAATAAATAAAAATAGATGTAAAACATTACAAGTGAGTCCATTTCTTAAAGAGTTTAATGTATATGTACCGCTAATTTTACATAATGGTTGTTTAAAGAGTTTAATAAGTTGTGATTTGATGATAATGTAAAATAATGTATATTTTTTTTTCTTTTTTAAACTTATTTTCCTTATCTGTCTCTCTTACTCAACAAAAAAAAAAAACTTCCTTCCTCCTATTTCAATGCAACCAAACAAAACAATAATGATTTTAAAATAATTATGTTTTGTTTGTTAGAAAAGAAATAGAGAGTGGGAAAAGAGATGAAATTTGCTCTCTTTGTTTTTTTTTTATAAGAAAAAAACATTATTTTTGTTTTTTATAAGAAAATTTTTATTGCTTTTGTTTCATTAATGAGATTATGTTCAAAATTTTCATTTAATCGAGAGTGTATGGTTAATATCAAGTTTCAATAAAATATAATTTTGGAAAAAATATTTTTATTGGAAATAACATAATTTAATAAAATAAACTAATTTTCTTAATAAGTATGAGATAAGATTTTTTGGCTTATAAAAGAGAATGAAGTGAGTATTCATTTATTTGGTAGACAAGATTTAGAGTTAAAATAATTTTAAAATTTGTGGGATTCACTATATCATTTCTAACTTATTTTTAATCATCTTTATCTCTCTCCTCATTTTTTATGTATTTTTTTTTCCAATCAAACATCTTCGATTTTTATTTTATTTCTCACATGTGTTCAAGGTTTAGGGTTTACAGTTTGTCATCAACCTTATTTCTTTCTTTTCTACTCAACAGAACAAAAAGTTGAAAGTTTTTGCTGCATCAGAACTTATGACTTAGTCTTTATTAGTTTCAGGTTAGGTTAGGTTGGATTTTTTATTAAATAAACTCAAGTTAAAGCTTTTATAAAAAACAATTGATTTAAAAAAAAATTAAAATTTCCAGTTATTCGACAAATTTCTTCTTCGCCGGCCTAATAATTCAACATATTTAAGTAAATGAAAATAATATTTTTTTCGATATTCTTATATTAATTTTTTATTATATATTAAAATCATCTATTTATTAAAGTTTGTAAAATACAAGACACGAAGAAATAATATATATATATATATAACAAAATACTAAACTACCCTAGTTAATATATATGTATATAATAGTATCTAACAATTCATTTATTTATTTTACTATTAAACATATTGAGCCGTAGGGAAAATTAAATCTATAAGTTTATTGAAGAATAAATTTCTATCCTTTTTTAAACGTCTTATTATAAAATTATAGTATTTTAAAATATTTATTTTTTATAACATAAAAATATAAAAAATATATATATGAAACTTCTCTCAAATTAGACTGAAAGTAAGGGGAAGAGCTCTTGCTTTTCTCTTCTCTCGTATTTTTTTCAACAAATAACAAATTCACAAAACACCAAGGAAATTAAGCTGCTCATTATCTAGCTAACTTGGCTTTTGATGTTTTAGATAGATGCTGGATAGAGGAGGTGGCTAGTCAACTGGATCAAATTATCTATAATGATTGTTCCTCTTTGATTTCATCCACGCTTAAAAACAAATGCTAAACTAATCAACTTATTTGGGGCAAGTGTTGGAGTAAAAGTAACCGCATCAATGATTCTCAACAAGAAACCCCCTTTCAATGAGTGATTTACGTTAATTAATTTGTCCAATTAACATGTCACCCCTACTTTCCTATACATATGGACTTCCTCTCTAGGGGCATTTTATTCTTGTATAGACACCGCTACTCTAATGCTTTTTTTTTTTTTACGCATCAAAATCTCTACATGTAGTGTGAAGACTTGAACCTCCACCTCTTTTCTTTTTCGAGGAGAAAGTTTGGGATTTATTAATCATCAAAGGAAATCTGTAAACATCAGAGAAAACTAATGGGTCCAATTCTTCAACCCAAACCCTTTCTTCCACCTTGCTAGTACTAGACATTTCAAAAAATTGTTCGCATGTAAACAAAGCTAAATAAAAATTAAGAAAGTTGCTAATTAAAAAAACACGAACAATCCTATGTTATAGAGACTAAAAAATTAAGTAGCAAGCATGCTCTAAACGAATTTTAAGTTGGTTCCTTTGCGAAAAAATGGTTTATATTTCGTTTTTAGCTTACATATGATTGTAATTAACTCAATTATTATTTCTCTCTGTACTATGAAATCTATATTTATTTTTTCTGCTCTTCTCGTTGGGTTAAATTTTCTATCCAAACGGGAGGCTATTGGCTTTCGAATTTGATCAGCGGTCTCTTCTTATCGTCGTTTCCCATCAGCCACAGTATCTTTCGAAGGCAAACAAACTAAGAAGAAGAAAAAATGGCCCACGAAAGAGGGAAAAAGAATATTAAAACATATTTTGGGTCGTGGAGAATATTCATATTTAATCCCCGGATAAACTCGGCTCTGCGGGAGCTTTCTTCAACAATTGACGCATCCAAGTGGGCAAGCAATAGTGATCACAAATAATTTGAAAGGACATGGCAAACCCACATACATACATATATGGGGCAAGGAATAGCCTGCTCACTGAATAGTTTGTCCTTTTTATTTATTCTTTCCATTTTTAATTTTTTTTCACAATGACTTAAATTTGTATCGATGTTTAGGTTTGATAGAAACATCAGAATATGACTTTTGTTCGATCCACATGTTAAATATACAGTTAATGATCGAAAACATATGTAATAAATTTTATAAAGTTATAATGATAAGTCCATGAATGAGCAGAATTAGCCTGAAATCCATAATAAAGTGATTTAAATAAATGTTGTGGTGAGTGGATTTCAGAGATTACTTAAAATGATAAAGGGTGAAGAATTGTTGATAATCTTGATTAGGTGAGGCAGAAGGTGATTGAAAGAGGAGTCATATCATATCTATATCAGATGCGTATGACTGGGAGGGCAACTTGACAAAATGAGATTTAGCGTTTCGAAAACATTGGATAAGTCTTTCACAATGAGAGCCTAAATTGAGTATGATCCGAGTCAGCTTCTGTGGCTACCTTCACAACTCATGACTCAAGAGACCCCACATCATTATTATTGCATTGCATTAAAGGGAAAATGGGATTCCCTGCACTAGGCTTCACTTGCATCAAACTTGGATGAGGTTTATTTTTTTATTTTTTATTTTTAAATTAGATCAAGTTTAAATTTTTATAAAAGTTTATTTGATTAAAAAGGTGATGTTTTAGGTCACTTAAAAATTCTTCTAAACCTAATAAGTCGACTTAATAAACAAATATAAATTATAAAAATATTAACAATACATTCTTTAACTTATTTTCACCCCCTTGTCACAGAAACTTGTCCACGAATCATCTCTCTCCGATTTTGATGGTAAGGATCCATTTCAGCATGTACTTCATTGACTCCACGGCACGCACGCCTTAATTTTACATCAGCTAAAAAGTTGGCAATAAAGTAACGCATGACTCACGAGAACGGTACCATGGAGGACACAAAAAATATAGTCTAGAAGGGGTTATTTTTCTATTTCCATTGTTATTTTTATAATACAAAAATTATATATTTCACTCTTTTAATTATAAATATTAAATGTTTTAAATTACCAGAAAAGATTAATGGAAAATATTGAGTATTTTATTTTATTTTAAATTTTTTTTATTTTACTATTAAGGTAGATGTTTACAATTGGCTTGGACCGGTAGTTAACAATTTAGCAATCTCTGTTCCTGTTTTGCAATATCTTTCTCATATTTTTTTTCTTCAATTTTAAAGTTTTTATATATATCTAAACAGTTAAACCTCCTAATAATAATAATGTTGTTATTTTACAAGATCTCTTTCATATATTATCCATCAACTTAAAATTTGGCAATTCAACGACCTTCTAATAATAAATTCAACAATCTCATTATAATATGAAATAATAATAAAATGATATAATCTTAATTTTATTTAAATATAATAATAAAAAATTATAATAATTTAACAAATCTTAATAATAATTTAAAATTTAAATTACAGAATTCGTTAAAATACCAGTACTAGTATTAGCTTAAAAAAAAAAGAATACAAACGAAAGTCATAAATAAATAAATAAGCTTAGAGGAGGATATAAGAACTAAGAAGGGTCAAGTACTCTGTTAAACAAACTGTACGTTTATTTTTTCATGATGATTCTTATAATCAAGATCCCAAACTCCACTCCAGGAACATTAAATTACATGGTAATAAATCTAAAAACCCAAACGGATTGTGATAATGGAAACAAGTAAAAGATTAAGACATAATGGAAAGTAACTCCATTACGTTACTGGTGGCAATTAGCGTCCCCTTGCCAACTCCACACAATGTCTTTGAGCGAAGGTCTGACTTGGTCCTCACAGAATTTAATGTATTCAAGCGTGTCTCCGGCAGACTTGGAGAACTCGACCACCGCAACCTCCGGCGCCAGCTCGAATACCTCGACCGTCATGGCCAGCTTCCCCTTCCTCCCTTCCGTCGCCCCCTGCATCCTCACCTCGAACTCCTTCTTCCCCGTCACCCTAAAATTCAGCTTCTTCGCCACCCCCTCCAGCTTCGCCATCACCGCCGAAGCCGAAAACTTGGAAATGAACATGGAAGGCGACCGCTTCCTCGTCTCAAACAAATTCCTCAGATCGAACCCATGCGACAAGGACGAGATTATCTCAAAAGCGTTGTAAGACGGACGAGCAGGCTTAGCCCCAGTCAATTCCCCATCATCGTTGTTGTTGCTGCTGCTATTGCCATCATCACTACCATTAGAAACATCATCCCCGTTGAAATCAATGTTATCTTCAACCGCAGACTCCTTCATGGAAAACGCAATGGGCCTCATGAACCCAATTTGAAACCAAGGGTCCTTCATGATGTCGGGAATGGAATACCTCTTTTGCGGGTCCACAACGAGTAAATTGGAGATCAAGTTTTTGGCCCCAGGGGAAATCCATTCGGGGAACGCATAATCGGCTTTGAAAGACTTGCTGTAAATTCTCATCACATTCTCACCTTGAAAGGGCAAATAGCCAGCAAGAAGAGCATAGAGGATGACCCCGCAGGACCATATATCAGCCTTCGACCCATCGTACCCCTTCTTCTTCAGAACCTCCGGCGCCACGTAGGCCGGCGTCCCGCACGGCGTCAGGAGCATCCCGTCGGATCTGCGCTGGTCCGGCAGCGCCGACAGGCCAAAGTCGGAGACTTTAAGGTCTTCGTTCTCGTCGAGGAGCAGATTCTCCGGCTTCAAATCGCGGTGGGTGACGCCGCGGCTGTGGCAGAAATCGACGGCGCTGATGAGTTGCTGAAAGTACTTTCTGGCGACGTCTTCCTTCATCTTCCCCTTTGCAACCTTGGCGAAGAGTTCCCCTCCTTTGACGTATTCGACAACCATGAAGATTTTGGCCTTGTTGGCCATCACCTCTTTTAATTCGACGATGTGGGGGTGACGCACCAGGCTCATGACGGAGACCTCGCGTTTGATCTGTTTGACGAGCCTCTCTTTCTGCTGAAGCCTCTCTTTTTTTATGACTTTGATGGCCACGCTCTCGTTTGTGCTGAGGTTTCTGCCGTGGTACACCTTGGCGAAGTTGCCCTGTCCCAGCAATTTCCCTATCTCGTACTTGTTGAAGAGGATGTTTCGGGTGCTGCCGGTGCGCCGGTCCATATCGGCGCTGGGGTGTGGTAGTGAATGAAGCGGTGTGGGTGCTAACGTGGTCTAGGGATTGAAGTATTGTTTTTCAATTGTAGGATCTGAATTGGAATTGGTGGAGGTGGGAGAGACCCAGATCGAAGGGCTTCATCCTTTTAATGATGAAGAGGGTGTCGGAAGGACACACCACGTTCTGGAGAAAGCATTTGGAGGGATTGAAAATCTTCATGGTTGCATGCAGGGGACAAGGAAAGGGTCTTCTTTGATCTTATGCTTGACTGGGAAGGCCCAAATTAGGGTGGCAGTGAATGAAGAAAGAAAGGAAGGATGGGACGAGGGAGAAAGCAGGGAGAGTGAGTTCAAGTTGAAGCCTGGAAGTTTGCAATGCAATGCATAGGGCGTGAGCTATTATGATTTATGAGAGGGGAACGCGCTTTTAAGATCACGCATGGGATAAGAAACACCACCACCATAAAATATCTGGAAAACCTATATTAAGATTAATCAGCTCAAGGGCCCAACACCCCCGCTTTATTCGTTGCTTTCTTCTAAATTAGTTGCATTTTTGTTTTAGAAGAAGAACTAACTTTTCCTCCTAAACCAATCTATATCTAATTATAATATCTACAACTATTATTTTCTATAATTTTTATTTTATACACGACATGTATAAATTAACAAACAAAAACTTAATATAATTATTCAATTATAGGTTTGTTAGGGTTTGAGATTCTCTATCGAGAACATCAGAGTTTATAATTTGCCTTAACTTCAAAGATTTAGTATGGATTATATAATAACCTCATATTTAGATCAAATCGTTTTGGCATCCAAGTCAAAGGGGGTTAGATGTGTCGAACCAATAAGAACGAACGAATGCATATTATGACGCAAAGAGATTAAGTATGTGTATATGTAAACTCAAAGATGACAAGAGGATATATAACTCTATAGCTTCAAGCATTATGGTATGAAGAGGTTAAATATGTTAATGCCTCAACTCAAAGACGACTTAAGGGTAATAAATCTACTTAATACTATTAATATAAATATAAAAAAAGTTATTATTTTTCTTAAGAAATATATGTTAAATGCTCTATCCATTTCTATTTATAAGACTTGAATTTAAAATGATGTTTATCACAATTTTGTGGGATCTTATAAATTCACATAATTTAAATGTTTTATATGAAATTCCCCAATTGTTGAAATGAATAATTAATCTAATTTTGAGCATATGCTTAAAAAATATTTTGTTTATGATATAAATTTGTTAAATAATTGTGCTTATATAAGCTAATATCATGTCATATACTCCAATAAAAAAAAATTAAGCAACTTTAACATAAGAGCAGTAATTATTTTTTAAAACATAATTCTCTTTTTAATTAATGTATTTGAATATTGATACATATGGTAACGATACAATCTTTAGATTTGTAAGAATAATTAATGCAATTTGGGAGGAGTTTTTCTGTACGAAAAGCATGGAGATTAGGGAGAGATAAGATTAATGAGTGGAGGTGAATGATGAGGTGGTGACGTGGATGTGAGTCGAATACAGCTAGCTAGGTGCAAGTTTTGGACCTGAAGTACCAAAACCTAACACAAATACTCATTATCCAATGAGAATTCGACACGTGTACTTTGGACGGCGGTTGAGGCTGGAAGCATATTGCGAAACGTGAACCTATTATACGGCCAAACTTGGTCTGCGCACTCGCTTTCAATTTTCAAAGGCCTCCCTTTGTCATCTTTCAAAGGATTTGCAAAACACAACAGATTTACCCTTTCACACGCTCACGTTTTTTTTTATCATGATATTGTTCATTCAATTTAATATCATTCTTATTAAAATCAAAGTTTAATGTAGTACTTTTAAATTGCAAATTTGAATTTGTTTACATTTATTTGACACCTACTTCGTCTGTAATTAATTAATTCAATATATTTATCATTACTATCCAAAGTTTAGTATTTTTAACTTCTAATATATCGAAATAATTAACATATATTTGACAGCCATTATCAAACAAAAAAATTATCACTATATATATATATATATGATAAATAAAATAAAATCTTAATAGTCTCATAATTTTAATTAAGCTAAATGATTATTTTTATTTTTTTTTCAATTTGATTTCTTATTTTATTTTAATCCTTATTTTATTTATAAGGTTTAATTTAATACTTCATCTTATTTAAAAGATTCAAAATAATCCTTTAAATATTCAAATATATTCAGAATGGTCATTTTATTTTGATAGCAAGACTCGTTCGTTTTGGTATGGATTTTTCTCTGTCAATCCATTGGAATCTATCTCTTAAGAACCATTCTCGCAATGATATTAATTGGCCTGATTTGTGGATGACATCTTGTTATTACATTGGGTTTTGGCGTAACAAATGTGAGCATGATCCTTGTTTTGTTAGACCCACCAAACCTTAGAAAAGTATCGAGTCTAATTGTTGGATGTACTATTCTACTGTTGGTCGTGTTTGCTTGGAGCCTTAAAATTCTATCTCTGAGATCCTTATTAGCTGGAAAGCGCCTCTAGAGTCTTGGGTCTGCCTTAATACCAATGGGGATGCTAGGGGGCATTTGGGCTATGTTGGTTGTGGTGGTTTATTGAGGGATCACACGGGTAAATGGTTGGGTGGTTTTGCGATGAATATTGGTAATACCTCTACGTATATTGCTGAACTTTGGGGTGTGTACCAAGGCTTACTAAAGGCCTATGCTATGTTGAAGTTGGAGATGCAAGTTGATTCCAAGGTGTTTGTGCATAGTCTCATGAGTGCAGGTGTTGGTAATGCTGTGGGTTGGAGATTGATTAATGAGATCAAGAAGCTTATCCTTTATAACTGGCAAGTGAAGATTATCCACATACACAGGGAGGGAAACATATGTGATGATGCTCTAGCTAACAAGGCGATCTCCCTTATTCTGGTTTGCTTTGGTTTGACCAGGTGCCTTTTAACTTTGGTCCTCTTCTTATTTTTTATGCTTTGGGAGTTGTTCTCCCTCATTCTGTTCTGGGAGTGCACTTCATACACCAGCTGCATTTCTTCTACACCATTAATTATTTTCACAATACCAAAATTGCCCTTAATGAATGAAAAAAGAAATAAAAACAGAAAAACTGAAGGCGCTGTGTTTGTTGTTGGAACACCATCATTTGCTGCCGAAGCTTCGTCGGAACGCATTGTGGGGTGGTTGTTTTGCATGTAGAAGGCGTTTTGAGGTGTGCATTCAACATTTGGAAGGAAAAGTTGGGCTGGGAGTCGCCGGAGTGAAGTCGCAGTAGTTGCAGGTGAGTGCATTGCGTTTGTGTGCCGTACAGATCAGATAATCCGTATGTAAGGATGGTGCATGACTATATGGATTGGGCAATCCGTATAGTTCTTACGGATTACGTGATCCGTATGAACTATACGGATTGATCAATCCGTATGCGTTACATGGATTGCCCAATCCATAGAGGTCATACGGATTGATCAATCCGTATAGTTCATACGGATCACGTAATCCGTAAGAACTATACGGATTGCCCAATCCGTACGTGTTATAAAATGTTTGGAAAAAATGGAAAAAATGCAATTTAGTTTGGGAAAAATTTAAATTAAATGTAAATGACGACACTTTAATTATAAGAAGTGTTTTAAAAATGTTTTGTGAAAGAATGACAAAGCATGTAAATGTAAATGACAGCATTTCTTCTACACCATTAATTATATTAATTTGTTTTTTGTTTTGTTAGAATGGACAGCGAAGAGTGGATGTACGAGAGTGTAATGGCTGATGATGCTTACATGAATGATGACATTGGACTAGAGCCTGATGACTTGGATGACAACGATTGTTTTGTTGATTGTTCAGCAGCATTTGAAACAAATGAGGTGATTATGTGGATTTTAATGTAGTTAAAGTTGTTACATGATTATATTTTAAACATTAAATATCAATTATCCTTTGCTGTAGGTGTTTGAATCGCGTGATGCCGTATTGAAGTGGGCTCGTACCGTTGCTTTTGATAATGGTTTTGTGGCGGTAATCATGAAGAGTGACACCAAAACTGGAAAAATAGGAAGAACATCATTTGTGTTGATTGGTTGTGAAAGAAGTGGAAAATATAGAGCATGGAAAAAAGGTTTCACACCTTCAATCACTAGTAGTAGAAAATGCGAGTGTCCTTTTAAGTTGCGGGCCAAACCAATTACGGGAGGTGAAGGGTGGACGGTGAAGCTAATATGTGGTAAT
>PYAF01000519.1:319599-332471 GCA_007407185.1 Glycine tomentella | reverse complement strand
TATTAACATGTTTTTCTTATTTTTTTTCATTTCTTTTGTAAAAAAACCCAATTTTTAACTGCACAGAGACTTTACGGATTACAGGATCCGAATGAACCTTACGGATTGGATAATCCGTATGGGTCATACGGATTACACAATCCGTAATGTTCATACGGATCCTGTAATCCGTAACAGGAGCACGGATTGACCAATCCGTGCTCCTGTTACGGATTACCGGATCCGTGTCCTCCATGCCCGACCACCGGACCTCCATGGACGGCAATTGACCAACATTAAGCTACACAGAACTCACCAGGGTCACCACTCCGACTCAACGGTTCACCACCAACACAATGTGATTGCCGGGAAAGCTCCAACAAACCTCCAACAACGTCCGACAAAATAAATGGTTCGGCGGAGAAGAGAACAAACCGAATGCGAACAAGGAACCGGCTGTGCTCAGGGGAAGAAGGCAAACTCAATAATGCTGCAACAGAGGTAACACAGCAAAGTGAATGGGGTGGGAAGAAGTTGGGGTCGCGGGAGAAGAGGAGAAGACAAACGTGCAGGAGAGGGAAGGGAAGAAGAAAAGTTTCTTAAAAATTAAAGGCTATATTAGGAATTTCACTGTTTAAAATGGTGTATGAGAATTTTTTATGGTGCAGGAAGCTCATGTCTCTGTTCTGGTGTAGTCTTTTTTGGGCTTAGGCCCCGTCTTTATATAAAAATAAAAAAATTGAAAGACCATTTTAAGCCTTTTAAACGAAATACGACAGTAAACTGAACTTTTAAAAAAATAAAGAATCATTTGAACCTTTAAATAAAATAAAGGACCAAAGTGAATTTAATAAAAGACAAATGACTATTTTAAGCAAAATAAAAAAGATAAAAGACCAAAATGATCATTTAGCCTTTTAATTAAAAGAAGAAATTTAGTTACAAAATAAAATTAAATTTTGAAGATTAGTTAAATTAATTTTTGTTAATTTCAAAAGACATTTATGTCTTAAATATCAATTAGGATTCTTAATTATTTTGATTATATGCAAATAAATATAAATGATAAAAGGTGTGTCTGATATGTTATTAGATCATGATTTGTCTTTGTGCATCTCAAGGTTAAAATGATGCACTCATAAGATGATATTATATAGCATTTAAGTAATGTATTTAGGATCATCATTTAATAGTTTATGTCTAAGATTCTTTCATGCATAAAACATTCTCCTAGGATCTATGAAAGTCCTATGAAAAATAAATGAAATCCATAGCTAGAAAATGTTGATCTTCATCAAAAGTCATGCTCTGCTGTTGCAGACTTGTTATAATAAAAGAAATGACTTCCTTCATGAAATATAAGACACATTATCGTATCCTTATGAACTTTGTATAAAGAAGAGACATGCATTTAATGCAAATATTAAATGCTCCAATGGACTCAAGACTTTAGACAAAGATTAGGGTGAAGAATCTAACCATTGTGAAATAACAAATACTTGGAGAAGAAGACTATATATAGAAGAAATTTTGAAGATATAAGACATGAACAATCTATGCTAATCATTCTTTCATTATTTCTTGTAAAGCTTTCTGTAAATTCTTGTAAATATAGAAAGCTCTCAAAACACATTGTATACCTTGAGAGAAAAAACAAAAAGTATTGAGTGATATGATCATATTTTTTAGTTAATGAGCAATCTTTCAACAAATCTTGTTGATTTGTTTAAAGTCCATAATAGCTTGATAGGACAAAAAATAATGAGTTTAAATCAAGCTTAGGATAAAGTTTTCAAGTTTAAGAGCCATAAGTGACAATGAACAATACTTATAACTTTGATAGGTTAGTGTAACCTTGGTTGTTGCCAAGAACTAGACGTAGTCTCAGGTTTGAAACGAATTAGTATAATATGTGTTTTTCTCTCTTTTGCTGACAAAATATTTGAATATACTTTTAATTTTATATCCAGATTTGTTTTACAAAGAAAACTATTATTATCATCATCTATTTAGTCTAATCTCTAAGAGTGTGTTTGGATGAAATATTTTAAAATTTCATAGAATTTGAAATTTAGGAAAATTAAAATGCATCAATTAAAATTCTTTTATTTTCAAAACTGTGTTTGGATAAAGAAATTAAATTTCTTTATTTTCAAAATTTTGTGTTTGGATAAAGAAATTGAATTTCTTCATTTTTTAATTTTTGAACCTCATGCACAGAGAGACGCATGAGGTGGGTGTTGTGGGAGTAGCGAAGGTTGAAGTACTCGCCTGCGATGGAGACGGAAAGAGTGGTGCGGTGAGAGTTTCCATAGAAGAAGAAAATTACAATTTCTCACATTTTAGAAGGAAATTAAAATTTCATATTTTTAGTTGTTTAAAATTCTGTTTTAAAATTTCAAAAATTTAAATTCTTTATACAAAAACATAGAAACGATGAATTTTAAATTATATGATAAATTACTTTTCTCAATTAAAATTTTCTATAAAAAACACACTCTGAATGTTTTAGGTCTTTTTACATAAGAAGATAAACATGCTAATTGTTTTAGAAAAAAATTTAAATTTTTAAAAACACAATTTAATCCTCCTTCTTGTATTATTTGCTTTTGCAATTTTAAAATAGATAGAAATTGTTTACTCATAAAATAAATAAGGACACCCAATAAATAAATAAGATATAATTATGTTTATTTTTTATTTCATCCTTATAACACTTTGAATAAACAAAAACTATCTAAAATAGAACAAATATAATTTGCAAGAGAACTAAAAATAAAATAAAAATTACAAAAACAAAAAATAAGTTAAATTATAATGATTAAAAATATATTTAAACCTTCATTAAATTAATACAACATTTATAATTATTTTAATAATATTTTGTAATATATGACATTGAATTGAATTAAGACAATCTAAATATAACCCGACTTTTTTTTAGGGAACCCAACTTTATTTTTAAAATACACTAAATCTAATTTCTTAAATCAAAACTTTGGAAAAGTAATTTCAGATTTAGTCTACGTAATGGAACGAAATAAGTTACAAACGTTCTTCTCTAAAAAAAAAAGGTTATGAACGTGCTAGGCTCTTTATTATTAAGTGATTTCTTTAATTAATGTTGCCAGAAACATCTCTATGTCAACTAATCTAAGATATCACAATTTAATCATTTGAAGCACATAAAGCGTGGGAATATTAAATTAATGTGTGAACTGTACAGTAGTATTTTATTTATTTATTTATAGATAACTGTACAGTATTAACATTAGTATATTTATTCTGCTATTGTTTAAATTTGAAAAAAGAGAACACGAATACCTCTGAATATGCTTTGACTACTGATTTAAAAAATAAGCCAATTATTTTACTAAAGAAAATCAGAGCATTGGAATATGCTTAATTTTTTAACAACTTGTGTATGATAAAAAGCAGGGGCATCACTGCAGGAATGATGCCAAGGTTGCCTTGAAATTTTTAACATCATTTAAAGTTTTATATTGAAATATTTTGTGGCAGCTTCGTGACTGTTGAGAAGGAAAAAAAATGAGAGGTCAAACTTTTAATTTGGTGTCAAATGAGAAGCTCACGCGCATGGGAAAGGAAAATCAAAATCAAAATCATTATTATGGATCAAAATCACATGGACACTCACTCTCTAACAAAATCTTGCATTCCCAGAGATGCTTCCTGGAAATTAAACTAGTTTCTTATGATATCTATTGAACACTATTTGTTATTAACATTACTGTTTCCTAAGGTCTCATGAAGAAAATAACAACACTGTGATATGTTATATGTACACGCAGACAAGTCATGGCAGCGTTAGATGATCAGTGTTGTTTCAACTAATGCTTAAAAACTTCTTCTAGGAATCAGATATGTTTTGGTTCCTTTCTTCTTAGTTTGTAGTTTGCATCCAATTTAGGACCTTTTGATTGGAATAATTACTTGTGCCGGACGGACTGCTTCTAGTCATGGTCCTTCTTCAAAATCATCACTAATTGGAATATGTATTGCTTAATGCTTACTAGTTAGTAGTACCACTTTAAATGGCTATAGAAATATACTGGTTAGAATTTACAAACCATTCATCAAGGTTGAAACTAAAAAAACAAAAAAAACATACGAGAAAATAACAGAAAATATATAGTGACTAGATTTAACCAAGGATGAATATTAGCTCCAAAGTTAATTAAGTTCAGGCCAGGTATAGAGTAGTCAGCCGATAGCTTTATATAGACAGATAGATACTTTAAGTTTCCTCGTTTAGAAGCTTGTTTGTTGCGTCACAACCAAGCTCAATTATTTCTGATGTTAAAGTTGCCTTCCAAAACTTGCTAATTTATTAGCATGCGCCACGAAGTGGCAAATGGCAATGATGCGAGAGGAATGCACAGATTCTAAATATATAGCTTCAAGTTGAAGCCAAAATTGCCTCCCAATTAAAGTCAAGTTTTAAGTACTTCCAAGTTCCAACCAAAGCTTCAAAAGATGTCATACTAGAACAACCCTGCGTACTCGGTTTGTGTATCATTTTATAGTATTTTCATTTAGTAGCTATCATTATTTTTAGAAGAAATTATAGTAACACCCCCATGACTATAATGAGATTTAAATTGTGTTCAGAAAATCCGGTGCCCCCTAGTCATGTTTTCTTGGGCCAACAGATGCTTTTTGCCCATAATTTTATGAGAGAGTTACTATTGGTCCGAATGAGATTTATTATTGGACTCTATCATCTCTCAAATTTTCAAAATTATCCATTAGTAAAATACACTACGGAATTATGATTTAAATTGTTGGTCCGAATGAGATTTAAATTGTGTTTCTGTTGCATAATAGAGTATACAAAAATGGTACACAATGAAATTACCATTCCGGTTATGCAAATGTATAATGAAATTGTGATTCCGTTATACATGATTTACACAACACAAGGAGAGTCAAAAATAGGTTGTACAACAGTAGTATAATTTTATTTTATTATGTACAACGAAATCACACATCATATAATGAAATCACACTTTCGTTGTAATATTTTTTTAAAAAAAATATATAATAAAAGTGTGATTCCATTACAATTATATATAATGGAATTATACTATTGTTGTATAATTTTTTCAGAATCAAGATTTTGTTGAACAACACCTTGTGCAACACAATAGAATCGTGCTTCCGTGTGCTTCCGTTGTGTTACACAATGTATTGCTTAGCAAAATTGTGATTCCATTATGCAACCAAAATCTTGATAAAAAAACATAACTGTGATTCTGTTATACGAAAATGTACAATAAAATCATAATATTTTTTTACTACAAAAATGGTAAAAATATTACATGGGAAGCGTAAGTATCAAGAGGGAAGAGAGGAAAAAAGTAAAGAGGGAGAGAAGAATGAAGAAAGAAGAGGTGGGAATGAGTATAGGACAATAACAATTTAGTTGGGACTAATAATACTTTCCATTTTTTGGTCATACTAAGCGGAATTGTTCTTTGATGGGCCTGGGAGGGCTACAACTTAATTAAATAGAAATCCCATTTTGCAAGAGCTAACTTAGATTAAAAAAGGGATCCGTTTAATTATGGGTTAATTTGCAAAAAACATACGAATTAAACATGCTTGGCTGGTGAATTCGTTGACTAACCTATTTTATTTACATATAAATATATACTTTAAATATTTAGTAAATTTTTAAGTTAAAAAAATCATGTTGAAATGGCCAAAAGTTCAACCAGTATTCTATACAAGAAACTTTGCAAAACTAAAAATAATGAAAATAAAAGAAATAGGTACGACGATTGGTAGACGGTTGGATCATCTAACCACGGATTAAATAGTCATATTAAATTCCAGCCCATTGAAACGTGGTGGTTTAGTACTATACAAATGCTCTGTTAGGATTAGTTTCAAGTACTTTTAAAAAAAAAATTAAGAAAATGAGATGAATTTTTTTACAAGTAAAAATAAATTCTCAATTAACTAATTTTTAGAAGCTCACCAATATAGTTTTTCTAAAAGATGAGATGAGATCTATGAATAAGTTAATGAAAAATTCATTTTAACTTATGAAAAATTTATTTTATTTTTTTTTCTTATTTTTTCTTTTAAAAATGCTTCTAGAAAAGTTTATATTCAAACAAACTCAAATGGGCTGGCTTAATTTGATTGTGGGATGAAGCTAATCGATGTGATCAAGATCGTCCAGTATAGCATGCTCACCTCTCTCCAGTTTTGATTTTATACATATTGTATTTCTGATATTTTATGGTATGTTTTTATAGAAATATAATATTATTGATTAAAAATGATTAAAATATTTTAATTTCATTTTTAACATTTTATAATTTATTTTTAAATTTTCTCATATTATATTATCATGTGATGTTATCGACATATCAACATTTTCATCATCTACCACATTAGTTAAATCATTTATTAAATTTTTAACGAAAGATTGACAATACTTGATAAACTAAAAGCATGTTTAAATCAATATATATATATAGATATATAATGATTTTTTTTCTTATCTGCACTATTAAACAACAAAAAAAAAAAAGCATTTCATATCTTGTGTCCTTTTCCCAAACATTTTTTTCTCCTAAAAAATCCAACATATATAATATTAATTACATTTAAAATATCAATTTACATGATTTTAAGCATAATTTTTTTACTTATACACAACAACGAGCCACACGATTTGAAAAGATATTTAATAAAATGAAAATAAAAAATCCATTATTATATTACTATTTGCTAGATTTCTCTCTCGATTAAAAAAAAATAGTTGTATTGAATGATATGCATATGAGTCTCAGACTCTTAAATGACACACTAAAGTATTCTCATAAGTATTCTTTTAAGTGATACATTTAAAAAAAAAAATTGTCACTCTTAAAGATTTTATTTATGAAGATCAAACTCATTTTTTTCTCACAAATTTAATGTATGTTATTAATTGAGTTACACTTATGGGATAAATTACACTATTTTAATTACATAGATAACTTTAAACCATTTAAACCCTGTTATATTATTCAATGAAAATTTGCTAAATATTTCCGATAAAAGATTGTTGAAAAAGCTTAATTATCATATCCCTTGTAGTATAATTAATGTATTATTTTAATCTTTTTAATAAAAATTTAACTAATTTTTTAAAAATATTTTTTAATTGAACGTGATCCATAAATCCAAGCAAGACATTTTTTTATGGAAAATCCAAGCAAGATATTTAAGTTAAGAAAAATGAAAAGAAATGTTAAAAGTTTCCCTAATGTATGTGCTGATTGGACAGACAAAAGAAAGTGACAGAAATAATTAGTACTTTGGTCAGTGATTTAGAAGTCAATCCTCGTGCGTATTCCATGTTTGTTAGTTTGTTTCGCATGCTTTTTTCTGCTACTATTCTATTCTCTTGTTTTCTTTAATTACTTTTTGATTTTGGTTGTTAAAATTAAACAGAAGAAGAAACTTCCGATTAAGAGTTCTGACAAACTGGGCCCCATCCCACGACAAGTTGCCATATAAGGCTTTCTGTTTCTTTGAATTACTCGTCGTCTACTTGCACTTGCAAGTTGCACCCAACCAAAGTCAAGGATTCGTCATCCCAAATAAACATGTGCTGAGAAATAAGACTCAAGGATTTTGAATTCAACGGGCTTTATTATCATTCGTCAACCTAACCTGACATTATAATTCTAATTCTAATTCAGACATAGATCAATTGAATGTGAATGCCGTAGACCAATTTTTCACACTTCAGTCATCTGAAAGGAATATTCACCCAATTCTCTCGTCAAACAAAACCTAACTTCTAGCCATCATTCCGGTTTTATTAATTTCCACTTTTTCACCGAGCGGTTCAAAGAATTATTGTATGAGAACACGTTTTTAAATTTACTTCATAAAAAATGAACAATGAAAAATAGAAAAACTATAGTTTATTTTCATGAAGTTAAATGGATCTTTTTAAACTTTGATCACAATATTATTCAGTCACTTGTTTATCGATGATAAGGTTTGATGCATATATGCAACGATAAGGTATTTTAGTGTGGAAGCTGTTCTTTGAATGGTCGAACACAACAGTTTTTAATTTGACTGAGTTCGCTGGCAGGGTATTTATCAAATGATCTTAAATATCATCTGAAATGGATGGGTACATGGATGGTGATGATATGATATTGGCGTTACGGTGTTCGAAGATGTGGGGTGGGTATTTGTATTTGTAAAAAATTTGGTATTAGATTCGAAAACTATAACTCAATAAGTAAGAATTTGATTTATATGATTAATTAATATTAAACTAAAACACTTCAAAATTTTATGTTTTAAACCAGCAATCATTTAAATTTTCAAGTTAACAAACTTTAATAGTAAGTATAAAATGAATGTTCTGATTATAATAATTAATTTTCACAAACTTAAACAATTTTTGTAAACATGTATAAAATAATACTTGGATCAATAATCTTTACGAGTACATTAGTATGTATATTAAAACACAATAAAAAAAATACCTATAAACGAAAGCAATAAAGAATGGGTCATAAACAGGACCATGAGTTATAGATACCATGAGCTATAGATAGAAGAATGACTTATCGAAATAAATAAATAAAATATTATTGAAAAAAATTAGTCTACTGAAGAGAAAAAAAAAATAGGAAAAAATGTATATGTTTATGTAGAACCGTAAAATTATGAGTGCGACAAAGTTTGATTTATAAGAAATATGCAAATATTCATAATCCATGAAAGTAATACATCATTGTCTATTTATAAAAATTATAAATAATTGGTCTTCAAAACAGATTTTGTGTCTTTCTGTGATAAGTGATTTCTTCATATTTTACCACTCATAAAACGCTTCTTTTATATTCGTCGCCCAAATCATAAATCGTTTCCTAACAACTAGACCATTCGATTTATTTTCCTTTCGAATAAGAAAAATATCAATCAATGATAACAAACACCCATTTTCTTAATATATTGAACTGACTAGCCATCTTTCGACACTCCTATTTCTTTTATATTTGAATCTTGTATATAAAAAAATTGCTTAGAAGAACTAACCTTACTATAATATAAATCTGAGTATTCTTAACTCAAGTAAAATTATAACTTATAAATAATATATGTAGTCTATCTTGACCAAATAATTAAAAAAATCAAAAGAAAATGGAGAATTTTAATTTGCAAACTATCAATTAAAAATTGATTGAATTTATACAAAAATTTACTAGTCATCATTTAAAAAGTTGATTGAAAGGGATTCAAAAGTTGTATAAATATAATATTGAAAAGGATCCAAAATTTGTTTTCAGAGTATTACATGTCAACTAATTTTTACTTAATTCGTTCTTGAATCACATCATATTGAAAGATATGTTTGTTCTAATATTATGTGTAACATCCTTGAATCCTTCACAAATAGCCATTTTTGAAACATTAACAACCTAGTTCATATACTAGTTATAATGTTCAATTGCTTTTAAAATTGTTAATTGTCCCATTAAACTAACACAATTTTTTAACATGATTTAGTCTCATTCACAAGTTTTCTAAAAAACTTAACATGACTCATTCATCCATAATTGCTTCGAGTTAAATGCTTAACTTCATGTAGTTGCACAGCTCTTAAATCTATCAAAGAATTTTAACTTGATTTAATTTCATTCACACATTAATTTTTTGAAAAACTTAACAAGATTCATCTATCTCTAATTACTTCGAGTTAAGTGTTTAACTTTATGTAATTGCACAACTCTTAAATCTCTCATTCGTTTAGGTGTGTACTTCGTCAGGTGTTACAAAAACAGTTCATGATAACATATATATTTATCTGTAAAAGTTTTGCAAGTTATGTAATGCAACTCATATACAATATACTCCATATATTGCAGTTGAAAAGCAGTTATACGTGATCCCGATACATTAAATAATCTTTTAGGGAGAAAAAAATCATGGTTTATGATTAGTAGAAGAACAGATTTTTGACATCATGGTAAATTTCAAGAACTTATGCCACCAAGTCAATTGCAACAAATTAAATAGTTTTATTATATAGACATTTTATAAATAAACTATTAAATAAGTGAAAAAGCTTTACGATTTAATATTATAAATTAAGATATTGACCTCCACAGCCAATTAATCACTGGAATAAATACTTTTCCCGCAAAATAATTTCTCATACCAATGGTAGTTATGTTTGACCTTGTACGTGGTCTCTCTTATCCGGTTCATACAATTATTGATCGCTTTGAGGCTGTACGCCCTCCCTTTGGCCAGAAAAACTCGTCTTTTTATCTTATTGTATCTTCGTATTTTTCCAGTTTCCTCATTGACATCTGTCAGTATATCGATAAAGCTATCTAACTTACGGTGTCTTCAAGGAATTCATTAGTTGGCAAAAGCATCAACCCTTTACATTAGGCTCTAAGCTAGGATTATAGTATTGAATTTGACAATGTGGCTCGTGTTGTGAAATACACCAAAAGATTCTTATTAAATAATTGTACCTTTGTTTTTACTAGACAAATATTCTTTATATATGTGATTTGTTTTTTCATGTTGAAACTAAAATTATCTTATAGTTAGGTACAAGGTCACCAGGAGAAACACAACACAAATTAATGGTGAATTGAATATTGGTAGTCATGTTGAGCCCCCGTAGACATAGAACATGAGACACGCAAGTGAATAATGTACACGTGAGTCTAGGCTATTTTCTCGGGCATATTTTGACTAATTGCTCGATTAAAAAAAGTTTAATTAGTTTTATGATAAATTCTTATTGTATAAGAACTTATATTATAAATATTTAAAATTTAATAAGTTATTTTCGTTTAAATATGCATGTTGATAAGCGCTTACATAGTTTTAAAGTGTTTAAATGCATTATTACATAAACATTTATAAGATGTTGCTTCATTTTTAAAATTTTAAAAAATCAAACCATGATTATAAATTTAAAATTTAAAAAATAATTAATTAATAAAGTAACATCATATATATCACAAAATATTAAAATTAAAAACCACCGGTTACTATTTATCAATTTCTAGTTTTTAAAAACAAAAAATTAAGTTTTGTACATTGTACAAAAATTACGTGATACAAGAAAAAAATCACCATACACCTACCAACATTTTAAAAACTAGAAAAAATAGTTAAAACGTGTTTAAAGTATAAAGAGCAAATTACACAAATATCTCTTTAAGTTTAGATATATTACATGCATATTCTCTCTCTTAGAATGTATTTCTTTTGTACTCTGACCAAATTTGTTAATTAATTTTGTTAGTATATTTGCTAAAGATCAAAATTACTCTTCATAGTTATAAAATTCCTCATTTCACTATTCTCTCACATATTATGAAACCCCCAAAATGTGTTATGTTAGATTTGAATTCTCTCGAGTTTGATGATCATCAGTTTTGTTGAAGTTCTATTAGATACATGTTTCATTTGGTCTTATTAAACAATAATTTTCAATTATATATTATCTTAATTTATTTAAATAATGTTACTTCAATGAAACTTAATCTCTAGATTAAGTGGTTGATTAAACTGCTACAGATTTAAAAAAAAAAAAATACTGCTAAAGGATAAAGAATAGCAGCCTAGCAGGTGTATAGAGCGAGTTGAAATAGAAATCGTGAATAATATGCATTAAAACAGGGAGGCATGACTATATGGCGTTTGCGTTGCTTACATCATGCATGGCATCACTTTGCAATGTCCCGTTTGTTTTTCCAACTTTGACATTTGAAGTGATCAAAAAAGTATCTGGGAAGGGAAAGCGCTCTCGGCCACGTTGACAATTATCAAATTTATCACCACGATCAACTGGCTTTGTGTGTTTCACGGATTCATTAGTTGGACCGGAAAATTGGCCTTTTCGGTCTATCAATATTTAATCATTTATACTTAAATGTAACAACCCTATATGAAAGCACACGAGCTCTAACAATCTAAACATAATAAAAATGAAAAAGCCATCATTTTAAAAAATTATTAATTACTAAGTTATTCACGTTTCTCAAAAGTTATGACTATGATGTTTCACCTTCATACATTAAAGTGCATGTAACCTTTAAGTTGCAACTTTGTACCTATAAATATTGTACTACCTCATTGTAGTATTAATGTAAACAGGAACTTTACCTTCTCTCTTATTATCTCTATTCTCTGTCTCCTCCCTCTACTTCTAAATTCTAACAGTTTTAAAAATAATTAAATTAATTTATAAGTTCTCATAACTAAGTTTCTATATTTATACCAGGTGGCGTCTAACATGAACTACCCCATTTACAGACTCATCGATGAATCACCCATTTTTACCTACAATAACAGGTCATTTACCGGAAGGAAAATAAAAAAAAAATTGGTAACACCAAAAAAAAAAAAAATATTTTAATAGACAAATATTACCGGGTGAATAGGTTGCAGATTTCAAATTACAAACTGATTACTTGCTGAACCGGTAAATCATTTATAATTTTTAATGATAAAAAATTAAATTACGAGTAAACGTAAATGCCGATGGATTAATAACAATCTTAAATTGTTTCAGTTGGAGTTAACTTAGAGTAGCACTTTCATAAATAACATTTAAATTTAATTATTATAATATATAAAATAATAATATTAAATTCATTAAATCAAAAAATAAAAGTTATATAAACAAATCATAGAAATAAATTATTTAAAAACAAACTATAAATATTTTTAAATTAAAAAAATAATTAACACAATATAAAATAATTATAGATTTTTTAAAAATACTTAAAATATAATATAATTTAATGATATAATATAATTTGTCAATTAATTGAAACCATCTTTTCTTTATATTAAATTTATTAAATAATTAT
>PYAF01000519.1:278219-314119 GCA_007407185.1 Glycine tomentella | reverse complement strand
CGATTATTCCTGTGAAATATTATTTTTCCAAAAACTTAAAGCCTTTTTAAATTTTCTAAATGATTTTCTTTGATTAATCCCATTAACCTAATAATCCTATATGTATGAATGATGCATGTTATGCAATATTGGATTATCAGATCATACATTTTCTTTTACATGATCAATTTGAACTTTTCAACTTAAAGCTTCCTTGATTTTTCCTTCCTTTTGCATGTTGAAAGCACAAAACTATTTACTTTGATCTTCAATGATGCTTGGCTTCATCTGAATCAACATGGTGCATGTATCTTATTACTGATGTTAACATAATGAGGTTTATATATTTCGTAGATATATTTGTCAATAAACTGTATAATTGAATGATAAAAATATCAATAAGTTATTAAATTAAGGATGTATTTATTAGTAACATTAGCCCTTATGTTCATGTAAGCATAAATTTTCGGCACGTTTTCGTCCCTGCGTGCCATGTAGACGAGTTTCCTAACATTAACGGCTAAAAATTAATGGTGAAACGAATTTGTCTCACTTTTTATACTTTTGAGAACTATATTTTATTTTTTCATATTTTAACGACAGATTTATCAACATTACATGTTTTTAGAGACAAAAATGATTATCTACCCTATAATTAAACTATCAATTGCTTTTAAATAAAAACAAATGTTTTGAATATATAAAATATAAAAGTATCTTTTTTTGGTACAAAATATATTGTAACTGTAAAACCTATTCAGTAAAATTTTAAATTCATATTATTAGAAAGAATTGCTTTTTTTTATATATATAAAAAAAGTTTTTTTTATATATATAAAAAAAGTAATATGTGACGATAAAATTTACTTAACAATATCTCCGTTATAGACCTGAGTAAAAAAATCTCCGTTTTTCTTTGTTTAACTACAGATGGAGGAAAGGAAATAAAAAGTGAGGAAAATAAGAAGAAAACATCAATTTCCATTATTTATTTGTGAGAAAAAATAAAAAAATAATTTTTGTTTTGTTTTGTGAATCTCAGATGTAAAAATATTTTTCCACTAAGTGTCATGAAAGTGGATTAAATATTTGTTACATTTTTAAAAAAAAATTAAAGATTTTTATAGCATAAAAATGATAAATAATTTTTGTCAAAAATAATAAAGTAATTTTAAATATGTTAAACTAAAGTTAATTTTTTAATTACTATAATTTTTATATAATTTACTAACTTTCGTTCATTTAAATAATTAGATAGAAATTGTTTACTTTTTCATATTCATTTCAATAAAAAAATTTCATTATATTTTTAATTTTAAATGTAAAAGTTAAGTTTTTCTCATTCGTGTGTTCAGCACTCAGCAGTGAGACCACGGGATTTGAATTCCAAGAAGTAATTGCCCATAATTAGGTGCCGTAATTAATTGGATGTGGACATGGGAGAAAAGATAATCCGGTTCATGAATGTGAACTTGAAGAAAAAATCTGGTTTTTCGTCTTCTGGTTTTGGGTTGAATTCAATGGATTGACTAGTTTGCTGAATATGGGTGGTCTTCATTAATTTGGTCACGGTCAATCGGTGGGTCTCACTTGTTGTACTTTCTTCATTAGGGTTCTGACTTTTCACCTTTAAATAATTCGATCTATCCGATAAAAGAGCCATTACATTTACAAGGTCAATATCTAGTCTATTAAGTATTAACCACTTTTTTGTAATGATTTATTAAGAATTAAGGAAAGGAAATAAGACAAAACATCGATTCTCCATATATCGATTTTTCTTCGCCATCTTCAATATCCACTTTAGAAAAATAACACATGGCACGAGACATTTGCACCGAAATAATCGACGTGGAACTCTGATTTGTCTTCTTGCAAGTTGTAACACCCACCAGCCTAACCCAGCTGCATCCAACCATTGTACCCAACTTACTTTTTCTCGTGTTCCAGTTCCACTACCAAACATTTTTCATATCAACACTACTTTGGTATATAAGAAAAACAAAAATGAGATAGAGCATTAAATATGATTTTAAACTCTTCTATGGTGCGGTTGTATAATTTTTTTTTAAAAAATATTACACAGGATTCACATAAATTAGAATTGTAGTAATTTTCAAGAGAAAGTCATAGAAGAATAAAGATTGCTTTTTTCAAGACAAACATATTTTTATCTCTCTAAATTTTTTAAATTTCGATTTTAGTCCACCAAAACAAAATCGGTACTATTTTAGTCCATGAGAATTTAAAATATGATATTTTTTATTCAAACCTTTACCTCTATTAATTTAGTGTTCACATAATTAATAAAGTTTCACGTCAACAATGCTTATGACAAACATTTTAATTGATGAGGTTGTCACATGGTAAGTGGGGGCTTTTTTTCCACTAAATATATATTATTTTAATCCTAATAAAATTAATAATCTAGTTTGATTTTATATCTCATAAAATATTATTTCCTTTTTGTCTCTGATTATAATATTTTCAGAAATTTATTTGTTTCTTTTCATAAGATTATTTTTTAATTTTTAGATACATTAATTATTTTTTCCGTACATATCCTTATTTAACTATTTTCTCTCCAAACATTAATAAAAAACACTTAAATGAATATAAAGATAAGAAAATAATAATTTTAGAATAATAATATAAATAATTAATAAATTTAATATGATTAACTAAATTAATTATTTTTTAAAAGACATTAATTAATTAAAATAATTTTATAATTAAAAATAGATGAAGTATATTTTAATTATTAATATAAATATATTTAACAATATTAAAAAAAAATAATATTCACAACTAACTACGTTGGTAGGAGTGAACATGAGGCAGTGAGGACAAATTTATAATTGTTGCTATCTAACCTAGAGCTGTAGCCTTTGCTATTTCCACAACTTCAATGTAAAAGTTCACCATCACCTTTTAAAAAAATAAAATTCCCTAAACTACACTATCCTTTCCCTTCCCCCACTCTTCAGTGGGTCTTTTTCCTTGTCATTGACTCCCATATGGTCATATCACTCAATTTCCCCCACTCACTCCATGAGACGAGTAACGACGAATTTATCTTTGTTTTTATCAAGCTCAAAATTCGGTTAGATTTGTGTCCCTTGTTATTCCCACACCCTTGATTCTAGTTCACCCTCACCTTGTGTTTAAAAAAAAATAAATTTCCTAAACTACCCTAACCTTTTCCCTCCCTTCACCCTTAATCACACTCCTTAACGGGTTTCTTTCCCTATCTTCACTCCCTAGTTACTCAGCCTCCTTTTGCTCACTCCATGAGATGGGTGACAAACAAATATATCTTTGTTCCTATATCTAAATCAAAATCTAGTTAGAGTCGTGGCCCTTGCTATTCCGACACCCTCAATTCCAGTTCAGCCTCATCTTGTGTTAAAAAAATGAAATTTCCTAAACTACCCTATCCCTTTCCCCCCTCCTCCACCCTTATTCACACTCTTTATGATTATGGCTTTCAATAAATTTCAGAGAATTACAAAAGGTATATAAAAATTTATTTTTGTCTGTTTTGGGTTTCTCCAATTTTAAAATGTATCAATTTTGGTCATTTAAGTAATTTAGGCAATGCTTTAGAGGGAAAAATGATTTAGATAACACTTTTTTGAGGATAAAAAATGTTACATTTCAAAATTAAAAATATTAAAAATAGACAAAGGAATCAGAGAGGTCAAAATCAAACTTATTAGTTGTTGTAAGTAGGATGAATTGAATCTGTGAACTTTACGTCATTTTTCTCATTTTTAACCATCCAACTAATATTATATCTCTTATACATTATTCATTTGCCTCAAAATAGATTTTACTCCTATCAGTTCAATAAAAAGGGAGGAAATGAGTGCGAAAAAAATGGTACATTTAATTGCAACTTCATATTTAAACTGAGGATCGAGCGAATTACTTATTATGTCAATAACATGATAATTTTTTAAAAAACATGATTAGTAACTCTAAAATTACAATTAACATCAATAATATAAAGGTGATAATGTTTAGTGATATAAAAAATATAGGAGATTAAGTGTCATAAAAAATATATATGAGCGTAAGTTGATAAAGTATAAAATTACGAGCAAGAAGTAAAGTGTAATTTATCCTTTTTAAAAGATTTAACATTATTTATTTTTTGAATATATTGTATTTTAAAATATTTTTTAAAGTTAATTCTTTCCATAATACATGAATAAAAATTATATTTAATTTAACATATATAACCATTTTAATCTATTTAGAACTAAAAAACACATTCTCACGTAGTTTTTTTTTTATATTTTAAATATAATATAATACTCGTATATAAACAACAGATCAACTCTCATAATTTAAATGATACGTGATGCAACGTGGAAAATGTTTGAAATGGTAAGCGTGACAAGAAATAAACAAAGCGGACCCCACTAAGAAACAAAGTATGACCAGGACAAATTTAGATGACTTCGGGTCAATATAAAACTTCTATCCACTAAGAAAAAAATAGTGGATTAGATTTTTCTACTAATAAAAACATTAATAATTAACAATTAACATGAAAAAGAGTTACTTTTTGACATAAAAAAATTGTGAAAATGAAAGTTCATTTTACACAAATTTTCTCGGCAGATAAATTTATTTTTTGACAAGGCATGCACACGGTAAGTTCGTTTAAAATTAAAAGATAATCACATTTTCTTCTCAATTAATATGAATGAAACAATCACGTACGTTTTAGTAAAGTTTTAAAGTTAATATATAGATAAAAAAAATTTATCCATTTATAATATAAAAAGTTTTAATAATTATTTTAAAATAATTTAAATAATAATATATAATTGAATGTCTGTGTTACTGTCAATACATAAATATTAATCTCTAATATATAATAAATTTTAATTAATTATAATTCTACTTATGTTAGTATTTCTTCATTTACCCTTTCTCAATTATTGAAACAATCTTATATCTCTGTTATCTAATGTGTTTATATAAACACTAATAACGTGCAAATATCGTGGAATAAAATATCATGGAATTGAGAGGAAGGAGACACGTTGTGGACATAAGTGAATCCCAAGTTTTAAAACTAATCAATCAATAATTCGGTGGAGAATTTTCAAGGCGGGCTTGACTTTGAAATTTGAATTCCAATCCGTTCCATGTACCTAGAATTCACCGACATATATATTCTCTTAAACAATCCCACGCACACCAAATACCATGCTTTCCTTTCTTCCTTTTTCAGTCCTTACAATTTTGGTATAATATAATTTAAATTGAGATTTCTCCTTTTAATAGTTTTCACTCTATTTTTTTTAAAAGACCCATGACATTATATTATAATTTAACGGAATAATATTATAATACTTATATCTACAAAAGAAAAATTAAACTAATAATAAATATATTTTATTATGAGAAAAATGATTATGCATAGACAATGTAAAAAATTTTATACCATCATTTAATTACAACATATCATGTATTAAGATAATTATGTTAAAATAATTCAAAGTGATGATGTTTGATTGAATAATACTATCAGAACATATATAATAAACTATTTTGTTCTTTGTTATATACATTATAATTATAGACAATTTTTGCACTGATTTTCTTGCTCATTTCATAATTTTTTTTCTACCCATCTGAATGCCCCCCATTTTTCCCCAGTTATTTACATGACTTTTTCCTCGTTTTTTGTTCTGTTTGAGTGATTGTTATACTCATTTCTTTCTCATATTTATATAATTCTGATCACCCATTCAAACTACTTTTTATTACTAATTTGAATACCCCCCGGTTCATTTTGTGCACGTGATGATTCATATAACATTTATATTTTAATAATGATTTTATACGCACATGAAATAAGGTTGTTAGACTGAGGATACATGTGTTTTTAGTTAATTTTACATACAACAAATGTTTATTCAGTTACTATCATTTGCGATCTTTTATAAATATGATTTATATTCTATTTTAAAAATTACTTGGTACGTAAAATAATTGTTAAACTATGTGTGTGTTCTTCTAAAAAAAACTATGTGTGTGTGTGACACAATTAAATTATTTATATAAAAACCACTATAATAATTCTTGTATGTTTTTAAAAAATACACAGGTTATCACTTTAATTTGGAAAAGCTATTAACTTAAAATATTAATAATTTAATATAAACTTATTTTATTCTCGTTAACCATTTATAAACTCTCGCCTAACGAATATATTTTCAAGTGATTTGATTAAAATTTTAAAATAGGAAAAAAAACGAAAAATGTTATTTATTATATTAAATATTTTTTTTTCTGTTTGGTATCATTATAATTAAGATCTTAAATTTTTGATATCCTAAAGTATTATAAAATTGATTTTGCCGGAATTAAATCGAGATTCTCTCATGAAACTCAGTTGTCAAATGAGCTAAATCGGATAAAGGGATTATGTTGGGTGGTTGATTCATTTACTTTAAAAAATAATAAATGGATAGACACGTTCTTCTTATCTTGTTGTCTTGTAATCTAGTCCAATACTAGCTCTGTAGTATATAACGACGTGTGTTGAAATCGAAATAATTAAAATATTAAATGCCATGCCATGCCAGCTTTGAAACAAGTAGCGGGATACATTCACATGTGTCTTTTTCCTCACATACTCTCTTTCCTCTCAGTTTCCTTCTTCAACTTGTACTCCTTTTAAGTGCTACCTAGCTAAGCTCCCTCTACCTCTATATAAGCTTCTCTCACTTCGTTTACTACGAACTTCACAAAGTTTAAACCTTTCACCTTCCTCTATACTTTCTTCATCTGGGTTTTGCTTGCCATAAAAATCTAGCTAAAGTTTGTCCTTTGCTTTCAGCAAGAGCTTTAGCTTAATTATCATCAGGAATATATTTGGCAGTCATGGATTATTCATCATGGATGATTAACACTTCCTTGGATCTCAACATTAATCCCCACAGACTTCATGACGAACTTCCCGTAAGTATAAACATATTGCGCGGAAGATCTTCTGTGAAATGTTTCCCTCAGAATAATAATTCTCTCTTTTTTTTCTTGTGTGTTCATTTCAGAAGGAGGTGGAAAACAATTTTTTCTCATTGGATTTGGAGGTGAAGAAATCTTCTGTAAAACAAGAGGTTAGTTGTGCCTGCCAATTCTCCTTTTTTAAGCGGTTCTTCCAATTATGGAATTGATTTAATGGAATTATGGTTCTGTAAGACTTCAAAATTATAAACATTTATTTCTATCCAAAACCTGACTCTTTTGGTTTAGGGATTATTCTAGCTTTGATATTGCTGCCTGTGGCACCATTTTGTTGAATGGTTCTCTTGTTAGTCTGTCCATTATGGATATTAGTTATAAGCCTCTCTCTCTCTCTCTCTCTCTCTCTCTCTCTCTCTCTTTTCCTTATTAAAAGCTGCATAAATGATGATATACATGTGCTGCCATTTCAGTCTGCTGGTGCCTTGGTGGAGGAGCTGAAGAGGGTGAGTGCAGAAAACAATAAGTTAACGGAAATGCTCACAGAGATGTGTGAGAACTACAACACTTTGCGAAGCAATTTGATGGAATATATGAGGAAGAATCCTGATAAGGAGCACAGCTCATCAAAGAAAAGGAAGTCTGAAAGCAGCAACAACACCAACAACCATAGTGTTCCAATGGGAGTCAACGGAACCTCTGAAAGCAGCTCAACTGATGAAGAATCCTGCAAGAAACCAAAGGAAGACATCAAGACTAAAATTTCAAGAGTTTATACGAGGACAGAAGCATCTGATACAAGCCTTGTAAGATTCTTAACAGCAACCGAGCATAAAAAGTCACAACCATTGTTGTGCATTAGTTTGACAGGCTTTTCATTTTTTTCGTGTATCCAGATTGTGAAAGATGGATATCAATGGAGGAAATATGGACAAAAGGTGACCAGGGATAACCCTTCTCCAAGAGCATATTTCAAGTGCTCTTTTGCTCCAAGCTGCCCGGTCAAAAAGAAGGTAAATCTAATAGCTAATTAAGAACTAGGCATTCAAACTCCACTAATAAAGTAACTGGATCACAAGCTAAGTTAATTGTGTTTGTTATTCAATATTCATCAGGTGCAAAGAAGTGTGGATGATCAATCTGTTCTGGTTGCAACTTATGAAGGAGAGCACAATCATCCTCACCCTTCTCAAATGGAGGTAACAACAGGCTCCAACCGCTGTATGACTCTTGGTTCAGTACCATGTTCAGCGTCTCTTAGCTCTTCCCCACCAACAGGTACCCTTGACTGGACAAAATCCAAGTCCAGCAGTGAGTCTAAGAATACAAATCCCAAAACCGAATCACCAGAAGTCCCGCAGGTTTTGGTAGAACAAATGGCTACTTCCTTGACCAAGGATCCTAATTTCAGAGCAGCACTAGTTGCTGCCATCTCAGGAAAAATGTTGCACAATAATTAAGTAGAAAATGAGTGAACTGTATTTAAACTCATTCTATAAGTGGATCTTGTTTAGAGCATAGGATCTCTATGTAAATACAACATAGGACATTGCTACATATATATTCCTCAATTTAATCAAATCCTTTTGGTGGGAATCGAGCTCCACTCAGGAGCGATAGCATGTCTAGCTTATTATGCATTGGCTAATCAAGCTCAGCTCAGTTTTCTCTATTCTTCTGCATCTAGATGGTTAAAATTAGGTTTCCAGTTAAGTTCTTGCGAAATTTCTATAGCATACAAAAGCAAAGAGAAACTTTGTTTCGAAAAGTGCAACTTTATTGACAATACTACATCGGCCTTGTCATTTTCCAACTCCATTTGGAACACTGCTTCTCCCTTTTTATATCATAAAAGATTAATAATAGGGATGCAACGATCGCAAGTTCTCAAGCTGTTTAATTCATTATATAGATTCAGACTCCTAGTCTGAGATTTTTCACTTCACAAACTATATTCTACATTAATCTTAAGTATAGTAAGCGATGGAACATGCCTATATATCAAATTAGGAGAGGAAAAAATGATCTGTTATCCACATGATGACGTGAGGTTTCACTTCTAAGATATTTCGGGTAGTTGATCTTAATCAAGTTATTTTTTTTTTCCGTAGGAATCAAACATAAGTATCCAAGATTTACAATAACTCAGTATCCTTCTTAACCAACCGAGTTAGATTCTCTCAGGATAATAAAGTTAATTTGAAAGTCATTGGTGTTTTTTAATTATACCAATTGTTATTAACTATATGTGGCATGTATGATTTTTATAAAACAAGTTGAAGTAAGTATTTTAACATAACCACGTCTTAAGAATATATGCATGTCAGGCAGGTGAAGAAGACGGTTTATTGATCAATCTTCTCGGCGGACAAACTAAATACAATAGGTTTCTTACAACACCTACGCTGTGTTGAGCAAAGTTTTAACAAAACCCCAATAAAAAATTTGGAAGCATTCTTTATGTTATAGACTTATTGATTGGTGAATTGTGATTGATTGGAGTATATAGCAGAAGTAGTAATGTTGTGCCTTCCTAGTAAAGCAGCAAGTTCTCTACTTAGCTCTTCTTCACCCTTGATCCAGACTAATTGCATTTTATCGTCTGAGACACTAGCTATTGAAAATTACTCTTAGACTAATTGCATTTCATCCAATATTTATCAGGTCCAAACCCTTCCTAACAGTAATATTTTAACTCTGGTTTACTGAAAGTAGGTAAGTTGGTAGAAAGTATAAAAAGCAGCACAATCCTGAGACGTACGTTCAACCATTACTGCAAACGAATCCAGAATGTTTACATTGATGACTACTGACCAGCTATTTGTGCTGCTGTACTTAGTTGACCGTAAGACACAATTCAATATTCTTAATTACCCAAAGAATAGAAAACAAAGTGGCAGAGGGAATAAAATACCTCTAGATTAAAAGGAAGGAAACTGTTCATGACCACATCGACTCAAGAAAGAAAAAAATAGGTAAGGTGCTGACTGGCCATTTCAGTATATATGCTTAATACACGAGAAAGTTAATTTTGCTTTTAATTTCTACATTTCAAACCCTAGCCCACCTCATAGGAAAAATGTTACATGGACCACTCCTAACTATTCTACACCTAGGAAGAAAAGGATTGAGAAGTGTAAATATAATAAGTGTTATGACGTAATAAGAAGAGAGACAAAAATAAATGTATGCCTAGTTGGAACCAAATCTGCATCATGGATTGTCATTCTCCCTCTCTATCTATGTATGCTAGAAACAACAAGAAGTAGAGGTGATTTTGTGATGCTGTTCCAAACTGGCTGTCTCGAGTGTTTATAAGGCAGTGATGTTCATGTATCACCACTCATAGTAATATTATGAGGGAGCTATACAGTCCTTCCTTGAGTGTGAAGCAACTGATGATGTGGCAAATCCTCTGCTTGGAACTGGCTGACTCAATCACACACATAGCAATAGCAATGGTAAAAGTAGCAGTTAGAGATATGTATAAATTTACATAGCCTCTCTGTCTGTTAGTTATAAACTAAGAAATCCATATATACTTCGGAACTCACCCTATAAACAAGTGGGACTGAGCTTGATTTTTCTCAACTACCTTTAATACTCATCCATCAGTGGGTCTCAAGAAGTAGGTTTGTTTCATAATAATATTAATCCCATAACATTGGTAGGTCGCAGAGAAGTTTGAAAAAAACGATCAATTGTTTAATGCTGTCCCTCACTCACCTCATTGCTTTTTTACATGTGCTACACATATGATTATAATATACTAATAAAAAGAGATAATTAACCTTACATGACGTGCATTTTCAATTATACTATCTTACGAAAATCAAGTAAGATATCCCTGAGAAATTAATTAACCCAGAGCTGCGTCACAGTGCAATGAATCAAAAACCAAATAGAAGCACTGCAAATATGGGGTGCTTCCATCGAATTGAAAAAATGTATAAAAAATAATACTACTAATAATTAATAAATGTTATGTTCAGTTCAGTCTGTTGTGTAGTGTGGGTGAAAAAAAGAAAGAAGCGGTTCCGTAATTGAGAAGCGGCGAGTGCTCCTCAGAAACTGAAAAGGCAAAGCGACGGGAAAGTTTAGCAGATTTGTTATGGGAAGGAGTTTATTCATTAGTTTGGCGGAGAAAGCAACTACTAGTATATAAAACCATGGATTTGTAAATCACACCAAAGAAACACAAGGCTTTATTCATGCCAATCATTAACCCACACGTAGAAATATTTTTTTGTTCTTTACATTCTTGTTTCCAGCATTCAAATTATGATTTTTATAAAAGTTAAAAGAATCTTGCTCATAAGTTGATTAAAGGTTTAATAACTAATTTCTTTTACTAATGCTTACTCTAAAAAATCATATACATTTTTTTTATTTAAATATTTTTCTCATGCTGTATTTGAATAAGAACACTTTGTTTGGCACGTGAGAAATGATGAAAAATATGATGGAGAGAAGAAATATTTGGGAAATAAAAAATTGAGTGTATTTAGTAGAGGAAAAATCAAGAAAGAGAAAAAAAAAGATATGAATCTCACACCTTACCAAAAACAATGTTAAATAATAAATTGAGAATGGTCACTTTACAATGATATGCAGGTTTATTAAATTTTACGAGTTAACTAGCTATATACTGCAAATATTGTTCTCCAAATGGAAAAGAATGCATGCGTTCTACAATTCGATTCATGGTGCTTATATTCCAGAGGCAAATACGATGGAATGGTTGCCACTCAAAAACTGGATTCCTCAGTCTCAGGTCGCCTCAAGAAATATCTCAAGCTGTTAACAAGAACCTACAATAACAAGATATGGTAGAGATTAATTTTAATCAGTTCAGTGTTGCATTTTGACAACATGTGATGTAAAAGTCCACCACTAAAATTTCGCATTTCGTTGTATAGATTCTACTAGACTAATGCATATATGAAGCAATCTTGGATTTTCGATCATTGTTCCAGAAAAGGTTTAACTTGAAGTAATTACCTGCTGGAGGGGCTTGATGAGGGCTTTATCCTTGTAGTTGACATGAAACTTTGCCTTAGCCAAGAGACCCTACGTTTTACGGCAAACCTTTCAGATGTGACTGTGACACCCCTTTTCTAAATAATTACATCATATTGATGCATTTTGGATGTATTATGATATATAATTACCTCAGTGTCAAATTCTCCGGATTCAACCGCAATGTTAATGTCCGTAATAATCTTTACAAGATCCACCAGTAATCCAGGCCGATCAGCTGTCTCCACATACAGCAAACTGCAAACAGGAAATTAAGAATGGTAAACTACAATGTACATGAATTACCTAGTTAATTAGCTAGAACTACTTAATTCAAAGATGGTACGTGTTGAGCATGTTTGATCTTGCGGCTAATTAAGACCTAGAATATTATTATTATTATTATTATTATTATTATTATTATTATTATTATTATATTAATGCGAGTTTCAACTAAGAAATTTTCTGTGGATCAGCATACATAGATAGGTATTATGTTGAGGAAGAAGCACATTTTTGCATCATCACCTTCGATTTGGGCCGTCATCAGAGATGGTTATGTGGGTTGATATCTCTACATCAACCTGAAATGTCTTAACAAATTACAAACCAACTTCCACCAATGTAAAATGTCACAGGACCATTAAACGAACACAAGGAGAAAGCGAATGCATTTCTAGCTAGCCACTAGTATATAGCAACACAAAGCAAAGAGACTTCAAATACTAGGAATTTTTTGGTAGGTTAGTTATATACTCTTTAAACATTCTTTGAAACGCATTTTTTTTTACTGTAATTTATTATAAATCATGAAATTACGAACATTATTTTTAATTTAACGTGTTCCACTGAAATTTTTTGTAGTAATTTTTAATAAAGTTGACTCAATTATTTAGGGTTCGTTAAAACGAATGTTACTACACTAGTTAGGAGTTAGGACTCCTCTGTTATTGCATTAATTATTATACAATAAATACATATTAAAACCATTTTATTTTTTCTTTAGCAAAGATGGCTATTAATTAACTTGCTGAAAAATTGAGTAGTATAAAAGTAAGTAATCATCGATCATCACCTGCTCTTTTGGAGGAACAAATCCAAAAGCTGCTCCCAGAGCTAATTGGGCGCTTGATTCCTTCACCACCAATATGAAACAAATTAATTAACTACTTGATGGTTTCAAAGTTCAAACCAAATCATGCTCCAAGATAAGACAGGAATAATATTAGAGTTGAGAAGCATACCGGGTGATACTGAATCATATTATTTAAAATTGTCAAACGGATTGCCTCTAACAACTCTGGATCTTCCACTTTTCTTCCGGAATCACTGCAAACAAAGCCCCACAACAATATTCAATTAATGAATTCGTAGAAAATCTAGTTAATAACTTTCTTGAATGGTGAAAACGAAACCACAAAGTTTCAATGCAAGATTTATGGTATGTAATTACAGAGGCCAATTCTCATGTCTATTTCAGTGTAATTATTGGATGCAATTAGAAGCTTCAGGCCCAAGTGGAACCTCACTTCCACTTTAGAAGCCATCTCGATAGAGGACTTCTGCTACGAGAATGGTGTCTAGCTATTAGTATTTAATTTGCAATCTATGATATCCACACAATAGTAGTTTCAAGTTGAATAATTCTAAAATCCTTCAATGGTATATTTTGCTAATCTCCCCATTTTTATTCGATCAGTGAAAAATACTAAATATATTTAAGATATTTTATAAAGTATTAATTGAGATGATTTACATGAGCAGAGGTGACGCGTAGTTAAATAATGGAGGAGATTTAGCGGCCTCAAAATATGAATATCTTATTTTGAAAACATGGGCTCCCTAGCTAAAACTCCAGAAATTTCCTTGTCTCTCCGCCACTAACACTAGATAAGAAGATATCGTAGGAAAATATAGCATTAATTTTAGAAATTGTTTGTCCATTCATTTTCCGTCCTTCTTTATACATTATCTCAACACCGAATTTGTAGTTGTTGCTTGCCACTGTTCAATAATGGAATTGAATGATAGAACAGAAGAGCCAAGTTAGCTTAGTACTTGAAGATTTATTCCCATTGAGCAATAATGGTAAACGTAGCGGATTGAAATCGCGTGTACCCGATTAATTTTCATGCCAGCCTCTTTTTAATTGATTTGGTTCTGGAATGAAGCATATATAGAACAATGTATGATTACTGTCAAATATATACATATAGTAGTACTTACGCTTTCGTGATGGAAAACTTGTTGTGCTTGCCAGAAGAATCCAGAAATACATTTGCCTTAACAACATTCAGCCCCAAGTTTGTTAGCGCATTCATCTGCAATCCAGGTAGCTAGAGGGTCAGATTTTGAAATTCTGTTTATATTAATTAATTAATTAATTAATATACATATAATACAAGGAAGAAATGAACGGCTTACAGTGTCAAGAAGAGCCCCAAGGCGATCACCAAAGGTTATCTCGACCACAGTTGCATCTGGATCAGAGTCTTGGTCAATTATAACTACCGGAGTTGGAACGGTATCAGCCTCTCCTTGATTTCCATCCTGTTATCCACACAGCAAAGCACCAGAAAAATGTACTACTAGTGCCTATTCACATGCAATAAATGACAACCATATTGCATTGGTTGATTTTGCTAAATATACCTTCACAGTACCAGTAACTGCTGTTGCTCGTGGGATCATTGTTATTCCTGAAGATGAAGGTGATGATAATCTGACAAAATGGTACATATACACAATTAACACATTATTGGGTTGGGGTGCAGTCCTACTCCTACTTGTCATGTTTTAATTTAATTATATCTTCCACAAATTCTTAACTACTAACTTTAATCATGAGATCACACTGCTAACTGAATTATTAAGTAAAATGAAACATTACAGCCGAAACTGACTATAGTTAGCATATATATACCTTGTTTTGTGAGAAAAGTAACATGGTTTAGTAACATCAGAGATAGAGAGGGCCTTCAAGACAGTGGTTTTTTCAAAAGGTCTCAAGGTGTTATCAGCACTCAAGTGAAGTCCAAGACTGCAAGCAGCCATAGCCACAGCCATTTTGATAATAAAGGGAATTAATTAATTTGAGAAAGAGAAAAAATTGAAAGAGTGGGGAAGGAATGAAGATAAAACTTAGAAGAATGGGGAAAGGCAAGAGTGCATTGGTTTCTTTATCTCTGTGTCTTGAAACATCCACTAATAATATCTTTTATACATTTGGACAACAACAAAAACAGCGACGTGTTTGGTGGAGAATTTACATTACATAATACGTATCTGTGAAGCTAGCAAGCGTACCATGCTCTATGTCCCTCCTCACTTTAATGTTATATATCCACATAAACCAGCAACAAACTTATCGGCATTGAATTTTTGACATTTTGGGGCTGTTTGCACTCTTTATCACCTGTTGCTTGTTTTAATTTTTTTAATGACCTGGTTTAACATTTTTGAATGCATAATTTGATTTCTTAGTATACTTAAATTTTCAGATAGTATAACGTATCTCAAAATATATAGGCTAATTAACTAACAGGCCAATGGAGTAAATTCTATCTTAAAACAAATTTTACTTTATAAAAATTAAAATTACTACAACTCAAGGCATGCGTCATTTGACACCTCCATGTGATGTTATGCGACCAATATTTTATGTCATTTTGTTTTGTAACATTGAAAAATGGCAATTTTATAAGAAATAAAATTAGAAAATGATAATTTTATAGGGATTAAATTTGAAATTCAAAATTTTAAATTATTTAGGGACCATCTCTTTTATACTTTTTTTAGAGAACACATCTTTTATACATAAAGTAATACTTGAGGTAATACAATAAAAATATCACTTATTGAAGTGACCACCTTTTTCAATTATGGAAGACTATAAACCACCTCTTTTATACATAGTCGATTGCTGTAAGGATTGTTTTTCAAACTAGTCATCTCCTTTCATAAAATATTCAAAACTATCAATATATTTTAAAATTTAATTTTATAAAAAAGTAAGAATATAAATTTAAAGTTGTTAATTTTGTATAATACTCAAGCAAATTAATACTAATAATTGAAAGTCTTTACTTTACATTTTCCAATCTTCAATAATTAAATAAAACTAATATGTGTAGTTATATGATTTTTTTGACAGGCGAATTTAATTAAAATGCAGGGATAATGTGAAAGGTTTCTTTTTTTTTACAATATCATTTAATTATAAATTATCATTACGATATACATGATTAAATTTATAATACTTATTATAAAAATGGATATAAAATAATTTATAATTAATTGAAAATATAAAAATATTTGTAGAGACAGTTGAGGGCTTGAGCATGCTTCCACAATTAATCCATATCCATTAGACCATTACCATGAGACGTGCCTTGCCTGTCATAAACTTGTAATAGCAATATTGCGTGCACGAATTATTTTCCTAAATTCCTTAGTTAACCCAACCATCTAACTCACACACGCTCACCCACATCCAACTAACTTGCACCTTTCCTCACATGATGTCTCTCAGCGATGCTTCCAAAGCAAGCAACTTTCCAAGTCAGAGGTCGAACCCTCACAACAGAAAGTGTGAAGAATCCACTCCCAGATGCATTCGCCATTTACAACAAGTCAAATACTACTATGCTATGCTGGAGTGAGTTATGTTGTTGTGTTATACTACTATAGTACTATCTATCTATCTATCTATATATTAAATGGTAGAGAAGAATGCCGCTCAGAGAGAGATAGAGAGAGATGAAATGAAAGACACAAAGAGGAAAGGAAAGATCTTTGTTTGGCAGCAAGCGATTATGGCAATCCAATTTGAGGAAACTCCTCTCCATTCTCCAATGATGTTCTGTTCAGTTATGTTACTCTTTCTTGTTTCTATCACTGTCTGCTATACACAAATCCTTAACTAGTTGACCAAGTCAGACCAACTAAAATACACAACTGAACTATTAACTGGTAAGAAAATTAAACAGACCAAAATATTGGTGAGTTTTAAACTTTAATTAATCATTAAGAAATTGAAAACAGACCAAATTGTTGGTGACTGTCATGTCACTATTAATTTAAGGTTAAATTAATCTATTCAATCCTGAATTATTTAGTTTTTTTAATAAGTTCTTAAATTTGTATTTAAGTTAATAAATTTGTAATTCATTTTTAATTGTGTTTATAAACATTTATTATATTTGATATTATGTATCATTTATAAATTTGTAAATTCTATATAATATGAAATAAAATATTATTTTTAATATTTAAATAATTGAAATGAGGGGAGAAAACCTACCCACAAAACCTAGTATTCGCAAATCCGATCCTAAAATACTTGATCAATTTACAATTGAGAGAACCAAACTAAAACGCAACTAATTAATTATGAAGAAAATTAGACAGACCAAGTTGTTGGAGAGGATCACTTTTAATTTAAGTTTAAATTAATCTACTAATTCCTAAATTATTTGATTTTTTAAAAATAAATTCATATACTTTGAAAAGATAATAGGTTCTTAAATTTATAAATTATTTTTAATTATTATTAATTTGAATTCAAGATTAGAGTTTTGTCAAATTAGATGAATCAAGAATATCCCATCTAATTTAACAAAAATCTAATCTTGAGTAGAATGATTTATTATTATTTTTAAAATAATTTGTGACCTATTAAATAATTAAATAATCAATTTAATCCCTTTCTTTAAACAAATCATATACTTTAAAAGATATAGGAATATTTTGTCCAATTTGATAGAATCATATTCTAAGATATTCCAATAAAAATTAATTTATAAATTTAGAAACTCAAAAAAATTATATGATACGATATTCCTTCTACCAAAGGTACTACATGGCATTTATATATAAATGGTTCTACTAACATGGGTTATAAATTCGCAACTTAGATGAAAAGTCAATGAGATCTGTTACTTGTACGTGTTGCATTGGTGTAGACGAAACTTGAACATCATTAGCAATTATCAAGGGTCTTCTATCATCACATAAAGTATGGGTTTGATAATTTACAATAAGCAGACCATCAAAGAAAGGATCCAAAACACCTACATATATGATAGCACTCAGACTATAGAGGATCATCTGTGCTAGTCTGCTCATGAGTAGAGACCAAGAACCAACCATACTGTCCCTTCCATAGTTACATGGTTACATAGCTGAAGCTCTCACAAAACTAGAAAATATAGAGGTGCCATCTTTCAGAAGAATCTGCGGATTTCCCTGTTCAGCCTAGGCGGGCGAGAGAGAGAAAGCTCATGTTATTTCATGTTGGTTAACAAGTGAAATTGCATGAAATTCTCAGAATATTCAGTCAACAAGTGAAATCATGTCCACAAAGAGAGGGGGGTGGGTTCTGGTCAGGGGGAATCACATTGAGCCAATTTTCTTTATTAATTTCATTTGTCATCTAATCTAAATAAATTCATGCACAATACAAAGGTCCACTTATTCTCAGTTAGTAATAAATAAATGAAGCTGACAACAAAGAATAACCTTGAGCCAGTTAGTTCTTAATCTTATGACAAGTGAAAAAAGTTAAAGAAAATAAAAGATACCAGCTTCCCATGGTCAAGAATCAGAATGCTGTCCATATTTATAACAGTTGAAATCCGATGAGCTATTGTCATCACTGTCATTCCTTTGCATTCACTGGAAATGGTATTTTGCAGCAGTGAAGCAGTTTGAATGTCTACACTGGCCGTGCATTCATCCAAACAGAGAACCTATAAGGGCAAGAGGAACATCTCAATAACCTAATGATCAGATTTGGAAGAGGACAGTGATATTATGTTGAGAACTTGTGATATTGACATTGATAATGTCTAGAAACGTGGTGAAGTCGTTGCTTAAGAAGATACCATCGTCAATAACAAAGTTAAAGACAGACGAAAGTTTACAGTATGATCACTTCTCTTAAATCATCATTCTTACCTTTGAAGATTTCAGAAGTGCACGTGCAAGGCAAAGAAGCTGCCTCTGGCCAACTGAAAATGACATCCCCGCTTCCTTTACAAGAACATCCAGCCCTCCAGCTGCTTCTACTTCCTCTTTCACATGGCACTTCTCCAATGCATTCCATATTTTCAAGTCATCATTCATTGTCAATGGATCTAAGTTTTCCCTAGAATTTTGAACGAATACAGTGAATTAAGTAGACATGAAATATAGTGTAATAAAAAAGACATAAATATGTTACTAATTCTTAATATATATTCAAATTTTATGATAAAAAAATTTAAATTTTTTGTTTCTGCCTTTTGATATTTATTTTTATTATTTATGTCCCTATTGGTATTATAGTTCATTAATTTTTAATGTGTCCGTTAATTTAATATGTTAAATGTATATGCGTTGTGGCACATTAGATTAAATGTGACATGTGTAATTTTTTAATTAATTATTGATGGAAGATTGTTAAAAACCATAAAAAATGTTGGAAAACTTGTTTAAAATAAAATAAACTCGGTTATGACTTCTGGTAGCTTGTAGCCGCCAGAAATTGATTTTCTCTTTGCTAGAACTTCTATGTCATGGTAATCACACAAAAATTCCAGATTCAGGCCCAGATCAACATCAAAAGGAGACAAAGCGATCTTATGCTCGACGATGACCCTCCATTGCTGCGCTTGCATTTTGAAGGTGAACACCCTCCATCGCATTCTTCACGCCGACAAGCATAGACAGAGCTTAAAGAGGCCCAAATGATGGATGGTCGAGGGTTAGCGGATTTGGAAGCTTCTAGAAGGTTGATGAAACCGGCGATGTTGCTGTGGATGTAGGATTGGGGGTTCTGCATGGCGAAGCAGATACTGGCCTGGGTGATGAGGTGCACGACGTGGGTGAAGGGGGCGAACTCGAAGAGCTTGCGGAGGAGAGCGGAGTCATTGAGGTCAGCTTCGACGACGAAGACGCTGGCACGGTCGAGGAGGCGCTGGCGGCCACGCTTGAGGGAGGGGTCGTAGTAGCAGTTGAAGTAGTTGAGGAGACATGGGAGTTGACGAAGACGGCAATGTCGGTAACGAGGACGGAGAGGCTGGAAGGGGAGGAGAGACGGGTAGACTTGGCGACGTGCTTCTCCCAGTGGGAGCCGCCCTAGGAGCGCAGAGAGAGCGGCGGCAGTGACAAAATGAAGAGGAAGAGGATGAATGCTAGGAAGGAGGACCAGAGAGTGAGCTGACGTGTCACATTAAAAAATTAATTAAAAATTACACATTTCACATCTATTGTGGCACAAGTAGACAGTTGACTACTTATAACATCTCCAATGTTTATATAAGATTTTTAAAGTTATTTACCCATTTTTTTTTGTCCTTATAGTATCATGTTATTCATACTAATTATTACCAAATTTTGTTCTAATGCAAAAAAATTATAAAAAACTCCAAAAAATCTTTTTGATTTGTGATGTTTGAAAAATAAGAAACTCTATAAAGAGATTTTTATATTAGAAACCCAAATTTTTTTGAATGAACTTTGATGCCACCTAAATACTCTCCAATACATAATTTTTGTTAAGAAACAATTTTTTATCCTTAAAAACTTACTAAATACCTCCCATTAAAAATGCTCTTATCACACTAATGAACACATCAGCAACAGTTACTGAACTCTGCTAACCACATGGACATTAATTAAAATTTTTCAAATATTAAGGAACAGAAACGAATTTTTATTATTAAGAATAAAAAACGAAATTTAGTTATATATAAGAGATCAGTAATATATTTAAGTCTTAAAAAAGTTACTCTTCCTTACAAGAATGTAAGAATTAAGAACATCATCATTGAGATGGAGCTAAATAAGAGTTTGCATCAGAATTAAGAAGTATTAACTGAAAAAAATTCGAATCGAGTACCTTAATGATCCTTCGAACAGAAATGGACTCTGAGGAACAATGGCCAAATGTGTACGTAGTTCTCTGACAGGAATATTTTTAATATCCACGCCATCAATTGTGATAGAGCCTGTACATATGGGTGTAAGGCGGAAAAGGGCATTTAACACACTAGACTTTCCAGCACCTGTTCTTCCAATTATTCCAACCTGATTGCATGCCATATAAAAAGTATTAAACATAATGGGTATTAAATCTAAGAAAACTTCAGTACAAATTCAAGTATAGTACACTGACTTGTGTCCCTCCTACAATTCTAAAACTAAGATTGCAGAGTGCAGCTGGCAAAGATGGCATATATTTCAAAGTAACAGACTGGAATTCGACAACTCCTTGATTTGGCCAATCTGGACTCAAGTATAGACATCCAGTTTGTTCTTCCTGAGGAATGTCCATGTACTAGAAAACATTAAATGAATGTTAGGTGTCTGCGTATATCTGTCTAAACTTGTTTCTACTAAGTGAAAAAAGTCCTATTCATACTTGAAGGGCTCTTTCAACTGAAACCATTTCCTTTTCTGTTTCGGTGAAGCTTGATAAAAAACTCCCCAACAGGGACACAATTGGAGCTGCATATGAGAGGGCCAATCCTACCTGTTGAAAAAAATGCTCCATGTTCAATTTTTGTATTAATTAGTTCATCAAATCAGATGTTTAATAAAAGAATAACAAACAAACCAGTCCTGGGGTACCAAAGTTGATAGGTAGACTGCCATGAGATCCAACAACAGCCATCACAGCTATGAATGAGACGATAAATGCACCTAATAACTGGAAGAACGTCATTATTAGCAACAACTGATATTCCAGATTTAATACTAATTCAAATATAATCTTGACATACTTTAGTGTTGCATAAATAAATTTTATAAAGCCTTTAGGTGAATTGCTTTATTTTTTTAGCTTGAAATGCCAATAAATATACTTGACTCAAAGACATACCTGAAGACGCAAGGAAAGCCACAAACTTGCCACTATCTCTGTGTAGGAAGTCTTCTGATACAAGGTTATATGTTCCACGAATTTGGCAAAGAAAAAGTCCTGTCAAAAATGACCATTGTATTATAGTTAACTAGTTGTACTAACTCACTAGACTAGTATAAAAGTCACAGCACATCTGACAAGCAACTAATACCTGTGGAAGACCAGAGAATAAAATCTTTCAAAAAGAAGTGAAGTACTATAGAAGTCATCAAAGATTCAACAAAAGTCCCTCTAAACAAAATAAGGACCAGAAATTGTATTGAAAATTTTAGTTTGACAAGGTTCATGATTGAAGTCTTAACAGGAAAGTAAAATGAAGGATTCTAAGCACATATTTCAAGTTAAACAAACCAAACAAATAAAAAGCACTTCAGAGTTCAGAGGAAGTTTCAGTTGACAGTGCTTTGGGTATATCGATAAACACCTACCACTTTCCATGTAACCTTTACCATAACTTAGCTTTAGACTAGTTGTTGGAGTGTGCCAATCAATGTCTCTAGCAACTTATTCCTCTTGACAGGAACAGATATTGAAAGGAGGACAAGTGTGCAGCATGTTTATCTTCTGTTGTTTTTTAGAAAGATACAGTGTTTTCCTTTTTATACTCTCAATTTTGATAAGATGGTGATTATTATATTTTAATTATAAAGGTAAAACAATTAGTCTCCAGCCACATATCAATGTTTAGTTAACAGCATAACTTTACATAAAGTTTTTAAAGAAATTTCACACAGTAACAGTGGTCTTTTGAAACACTGAAAACTACAACAATCAGTACCAGTAGGTCCACTCCATGCACCAAAATTTCATATGATGGAATGGGCATGATAACAAGTAAAAGATTCTAAACAAATAGCTGTTTTCTCATCCATAAATCTTATTGATGTGAATGTGATATCTTAAGTACCCTTTTTCATTAAAGTTTTTCAACATGGTAAAAAATCCTCTCTGACCACATGATCCAAACTATGATTGCTGCTTCCATTTGTATAATTAAATTAGCTTTTAAAACATGGTAGATTGGTAGTGGTAGGAATTGAAAGTCATTCAGTGATCTTCCACACTTGTAACTGCTATGCTCTATAAATGGTATTAGACATTTTTTCTATTTATGATTATTACTTTAAAATGACATATTTACCTCAGACTTAAATGCCCTAATAGTTGATGATCCATCAAGTGTTTCAGTGAAAGATGTATATATTGGAGAACGAGAAACACTGTCCAGTCTTCGTAACTCTCTTGATGTTGACCTGTAGAAGAACTGAAGCCACTGCATAGGTCAGTTGAATGTTGTCTACCATGCTAAGTCAAAGAAGTCATTATGATTTTAAACATTTGAAATTCAAGAAATCCTGATATAGTTTATTTGTAGTATTATAAAAACTCCTATTTTATACTCCATAATTATGAAAATAACCAAATCATAAAATATAATAAAAATAATCCTAACAGTTTTAGAACTTACAACCTAAAACAATGAGAGGTTAAATATGAGAAAGTGATAATAAGAAAAAAACTTAAATATGTTTTTGATCTCCAATAAAATGATTGAAATTTTGTTTTGGTCCACAATATTTTTTTAAACTTTTTGGTCTCTAATAAATTTTTTATTTTGTTTCTGATCCCTCAGTTGCTATCCAAATCACTTTTCAAAGCATCACCTAAACAAATTTGAGGACCAAAAACAATAAAAATTTATTAGGGACCAAAAAAGTTTTTAAGAAAATATTAAGGACCAAAACAAAAATTATTAAGGACGAAAAATATATTTAAATAATAAGAAAAAAGAGTACCTGTAGTCTACTGTAGATATACCAAAATGGCAATAGCAAGAGTAAGAAGAAGACCTATGGAAAACAGAAAGATTAAAATATTTTGGTCACGAGGACAGTCAACACAAATCTCGAAGTTCCATAGTACATAAGATAAACAAAGAAAATTATGGATACCTGTACATAACACAAAATTATTGTAATACCCAACAAGCCTACAAAATTAGCTAGGAGAATGTTCATAATGAACGGAAGAGAATCATCTATTGTATAAAGATCTGAAGATAACCTGCATAAAACATCATAAATAGCATAAATTCCATATTATCATAATCTGCTGTTGCCTGAAGACATCTTATTCTAACCTGTTCAGTATTCTTCCCCCCGGGGTCTGATCAAAGAATTGCACAGGTGCATTGACAAGCTTGTTGAGCAATTTATTGTGTACCTTAGTTGCTGCTTGCAATCCACCAAATGCAAAAGAGAATGCCCTCACCAATGTGAAAAGGGAATTCATAATACAAAAGAGACATAGTATACCCTGCACCATTAATTATCATCTCAAAACAAATAAGAGAATTGCACTCAATAGTAGCTAATAGTCTAGGCAAATGATTAGGTAATTGTCAATTTTTAATTTACTACAAATGGTTTATAACACAGCGAGATAAGAACTTTCAATACTGCTTAATACTGAAATTATATGAATTACTATTAGCTTCGTTTAACTACTCCATTCTCCAACATGATATTTACAGGGTGAAAATGGGGAATTCGGTTTCTTTCTTTCTTTTCAGTTGATTCAAACCTTATAAACCTTAAGTTTCTTATAAAAAAACCCTTAGCATTACTTAGAGCTACTATAATTAATAAAAAGAAATTTCTAATTGCAAGTATTTTGTCGCGCTTGTTGAACAGACATATAGTGGCAGAAAATATTTAATTGTCCATGAGTCATGTCCAGCAAGAAAAATGTACTACAAAAACTATTACTGCAGATCATCAGCTCACCAGATAGAAAGACACAGAATATCTTGTTTGGCTGCTTTCTGTTGTTGTATCAACCCAAAATGACAACCATAAATCATTCCCATTACGAGAAGCTTGCATCAGAATGGCTGATAGGCATATAATGACTGTCATAAACCAACCAGTGAAGACAGCATAATTCCTGTAAAAGGCACTAAATTGTTAACCAACAATTGAAGAACAGAAAAGCTTATCTACAAACTGACAATCCCATTTATCTTTGATATCAAAGATGTGTATGTTTATACTTATACACTCCAAGTTCAACTTTCCCCTCTTTCCTCAACTCAACTTCAACTATCTCCTCTGCTCCCTGCAGAGCATGCACAATATCCGAATTAGGAAGAGACTGCTCCTTGGATTTGGATGAAAGATTTGTGCTGCAAGATTGTCTATGATTCTGTAAAGCTGAATCAATTTCATTCAATGGAGAGAATTCTGTATAAGAAGAAATTGGAAAGTCAGCTGAATTTCCCATCCACTTTATGCGACCCTTGTCCATTACAACAATCATATCAGCAGAAGATATTGCCTGCATGTAAATTTAGATACACCAACAATTTAATCCTTATACAAGTACACCTTTTACAGAAATTCAAAATATATAATTACATATCTTCTGAAAAATACTCTCATCAAGTATAGCCGATAATATCAGTGAAACATCACATTCATCTGTATTAATCAGAAAGCTTGACATAAACCAATGTAATTTATGATAATGAATAATAATTGTGAAGAGTACATAACTACCTGGATGTTATGAGTACAGAGCAATCGGGTTTTTCTCTGCATAAGAGGACCTAAAATGGCATTGTGTAAGATACATTGAGCAACTTGTACATCAACTGCACTCAGGACATCATCAAGCATAACAACATCTGAGTCATGATACATGGCCCTGTTAATTGAACAGCATTAAAACAGTTGTTATTGATAAATAATCAGGGCATAAAAACCCCAAATATACAATTAGAGTGAAAAGAGAACAGGAAGCTAGCACCTTGCCAAAGCAAGACGAGCTCTCTGTCCACCTGATAAGTTGACTCCTTTCTCTCCAATATAAGCCATGTCACCTCCAACCATCATTGAGATATCAACATCTAATGCACATGCCTGCAGTGTATCAGTATACCTGTTTATAGCAGGGAGTTGATAAAATGGAAGAGCATTAGTTGTTTTGGTTCAAAACATGTTTGTAAAGTTCAAGGTCACCCTGAGCAGAAGAAACAGGTCTAGGTTTCAATCAAATTAAAATTATGAGGTATAAAAAACTCTTATAGTTGAAGGCATTATACCTTTCAGGATCATAGCTTTTCCCGAACAATATGTTGTCACGTACTGTTCCAGATAAAATCCAAGGGACCTGCCGATTGAGACTTTGAGGAAACAATGACATAAGAAATTTCATTCTAAGGCTAAGCATATGACATTATCGCATACAAACCTGTGGTACATAAGCAATGGATTCATTGGAATAAACAGAGCCACGAGCAAGCTGCATTTCTCCAAGAATTGAATATAACAGGGAGGATTTACCTGAACCAACCTGAATATATGCAGTTGGTGAAGTGAAGATAGATATAACTAAGGTTGTGCTTCAGATATTAGAAGTAGTTTCATTTATCAAATTGAATTGTGAAATATTGAAACTGCTGATGATCTTGACAGATATAGAAGACTAAGTGAATGGAACCATGACATACTTTATATATTTTGAACTAATGATCTCAAATATCTATTTTTAATAAGTTGTGATGTCAAAATATAATGGGTGTGTATCTCCAATGGAATTACTTTACCATATAAGATATATTTACTTTATTTGCTAAAGACATCTTGATAAAACTCAAACAAGGATCTGACCTCTCCAATAACTGCAACAAAGGAACCCTGGGACACACTTAGAGTCACATGATTCAACACCAAATTTAATGCTTGTTCCTCACTGCTTGACCAAGTACAACATGCATCTTGGATAAAGACACCCAAACCTTGTACAGAATCAGGCTGTTTACTTACGAATGATGATGGACTCGAATTTGTGTCTCCCATTTTAAATTTATGTTCAGGACAAGAGAGAAACCTGCTCAATCGTCTGGAGGATATGATGGCCTACAGTGAAGTTGATAGAAACTTTTCATCCTAATATGTGTACAAATCAATTTTGTTCATAAAAAAATCATGGATTATAGGAGACTCACATCAATCAATCCATTAATTACCCAGGGGAATGAATTTAGTGGTGAAATCAGTGTGTTAAACAAAGCAAGACAAGTGAAAACCTGCAATTAAGATTTTTTACTGCATCGAATTTCTTAACAATGAAAGAAAATAATTGAATGTAAAATAAAAAAGAAAAACTTGTCAGTAAGATTAAGTTAAAAAAAAATTGAAAATACCATTGCAGCATCAAGTTGATGTCCCATCAGTGCAAAGAGTCCAAATGTGAAAAGAGAAAAGAGTGTTGGCGTTGTAGCCCAAAAGAAAACACACCATGCATCCAAGTACTTCCGAGTCTATAAAACATGGATGAAATGATGATTAAATTTAAATAAGAAGAAAAAGAAAGCAATCTATTTGATTTTGCCATTCTTGAATACTACCACCGTGGCTTTCAAGAGAAATTTTACAGTTTCATCTATAAATAAATAAAATCAGAATATGAAGTCTTACAGCTAAGTGTTTGACTTCCAAAGATCTTGTATCCATCAACCAACTAGAAAAAATAAGTTCCCATCCATACATCTTCAAAGTGCGAATATAAGTCAAAAGTTCTCCTGTCCTACGAATCCTGTAAGAAGCATAAATTTTAAAATTGCAAATATGCACCAGCAGCTTTCATTCATATTCATCCACCATTGCCCCCACAGAAAGAAGTAAAATGAGAAAATCAGGAAAAGAATAATAAGTTGTTAATGTTAGGAAGTCCCACATCGTTTGCTTCAACTCTCGAGGTGCAGCTTATATATCTATTGGGCCACTTCACTTAGTACCAATTTGTTTTAATCTGAAATCTAACATGGTATCGTAGCCTATAACTTATCTTGGTTCTCGCCTATTCTAGTAGACTCATCTGTTCTGGCTGTCATCTGTAGAGGGAGGGTGTTAGGAAGTCTCACACTGCCTGCCTCAAATTCTTGGGGTTTTAAGCTGAAATCTAACAGTTAATCCTGGGGGGAAGATGATAAGATCGTGGAATTCTCAAAATAAGTAACTTGGGTAAGTTACAACCAAATTTATTTATGGTTACCTTTCATCCTTCTCCTTCATCATTTGCTCAGTAGCCCTTGCAATCAATTGTGATATCCATTTATTCACTGCATCGATTAAAATTGAGTAATAAAACAAATACTAGTTTTTTAAATAAATGTATGAACTTCAAGGTCAAGTATACATTTCTTAAAAATTATAGAAAGTAAAAGCATCTGACTTGTAAGATACATCTTAAAAAATGTAAACAAATAGCAGGCAGAAGTCGTTGCAAGTACAGCTTAATCAAGTGTTATTGATACAGTATAAAGTATAAACTTCTATTTGAGTTAAGTTATTGATAATGTTTGAAAAATATTTACTGTTAGGATTTAGGAAACAAATTCAGTTATAGGTACAGTTTTAACTTCTCTGCATTCCAGCTGATATTCACAATGATGAACTCAAGTAGGTGAAAAACAGATTAAACAAGGACTGAAATATAACAGTTGTGGTTTTCTGTCACCATTTTTTTTAAGTATGATATTTCTACCTGGTATCAATAAAATGGTTATCGCTAATCCAGATACAAATGCAAATTTGACTTGAGTATACAAAAGATAGAGCGCCACTCCAATTTGTAAAGGCAGGCTGAAACAGTGAAAACAGTGCTTAAGATATCTACAAATTACATTATTAAATATTGACAGTCATGATTTGATATCAAATGTAAGCTACAGAAGATGATGTAAAATCAAATTTTATCACATACAGCTAAAACCTCAGCAGGTTCCATCAAACACAAAGTAGTTTATACACATCTTTAACCCATAAAATAAATAATACATGGTAATTTTATTGAACACCAGTGAATTTCTTTCATAGTAAGACAGAAAATAGGGGTCTTTTAGACTTTCACAATTATAAGTATGTTAGGCTACAGATATTCAAAGAGATAAGGAAAAAAAAAGAGTTTGGTAAAATGTTTTAGCATTAAGAAATTCAAAATTAAGGGAATACCTCCACATATCATGGAAACTATTACACAAGTTGACAGTACGGTCAGCATCCACTGACATAAATGTCTGAATTTCGCCATTTGAGAATTTTGATCGCTCTGCTAAGTTCACACGTAGACACTTCAAACACATGAAACAATGTGTACATTTTAGTATGAAAGCACGATCATGAGTCGCGCTATCAAAAGTCATGCGTGCATCAGTAACAACATTAGGGGAGTAAATAAAGAGTATGAGCATTTTATTATTATGAAAATCTATAATTTCAGAATTCAAAAACAAATAAAATAAAAATGGCATACCTTATCATAGATTAGAGTCATGATACTAGATCGCAGTTTCAGCTTCAGTTTGGAAAGATGAAAAGTATATTGTGTATCTAAAAAGGATCTAGACAAGAAGGACACTTTTTTACTATTTGTTACTGGTAAATAAAGCAAAAAAGCACCAAATTTATACAAGTCCACACAGATTAAAAAAATGTTGCTCAGAGTCTGAGGGAATACAACTTGAAAACATTGCCTGTTATAAGAAAATGCATGAAAGACATGTCTAAAGGTTCCCTAAGAGAATCCTTTCTCTTTGACATTCTGCTCATGGTTGCTTTAAGGGGGGTCCAATTTCTGATTTGCAGAGAGGTTGGACAGAATTGTTGCATTTTTAGCAACATTGGCTCTCTTTTTTTTTTTCCATTTAAATGTTTGGACGCTAACTTTTCCTCCCAAGAGTTGCATTCTTCTCTTAGCTACTATCCTAGAAGCTCAAGTTGTCTATGTGGAGGCCTATGAATGGTTTTATATCTCAATCACAATGTTATAATTTATTTTTTCTGTTGAAAAACATAATGAGTTTTTCTATTGGGATCTCACTTCTCACTCTTTCCCAATTTCATGTTATTTACACAATTATGTAGTCATTCTATCAAATGAATAGTGGTTGAATGATGAGCAGTTAGTTAATATATACAGTTTTGTTTCATACATTTTATAACATTTATTTATCTTAGAATTTGGAATTAGGGCTTAACTCAACAAAACCAGCTTTTAAGGTGAGGATTGTCTAAGCTTTATAAGCTCTATTTAAGCCAAAGAGGCCACAACTATGGCGAGCTAGGGGTGACTGTAATTAAGGCGGCTTTCCAACAGTAAAGCACAAGAAGAAACAAAAAATGGCTTAAATAGGGCTTATAAAGCTGGACAGTTCTCACCTGAACCAGAAACTTAATTATATAGGAAAAACATAGAGGTGAACTGTAAAACATAATGAATTATATAACTACAAGAATTAGACTTACTTAATTATAGAGGCGAGGCCTAAGGATAATGCAAGTAAATACCCGTCCAAATTCACTGAACCTGAAAGACATAGCAAAAATGAAACCAAATTTTTATGAGGATTTCTTGTCCTAATTGGTTGATACGCAGATAAAAGGAAATAATAAAAGGAATGACACTGCAATCACTATTATATATATATATATATATATATATATATATATATATATATATAACAGGTAGACATTTGCAATGTTTCAGTTGGCAAGTAAAGTTAATGCACCAAGGATAGCAAAATAGAAGTACTGTGCACAAAGGGGATAAAATAATGGTGAAGTTTATCAAGTAAGAGAATAAATAAAGCATCAAGTGTAAGTCAAAATTTTAAAGATCAATAATGGAGGAACAAAAACTACTCCTTGTTGTAACACCTTGCTGAAGAAACTGGATAAGCTTATTGAGAAGCAATGGTCCCGCAAAACCAATACAATCATTAATCACCTGTAAGAATTTCAAACACATTTTAGATGAAGAAAATAAAATAAAACATGATAAAATAATGCATAGTTAGACTAAAATTTTGGTTTATTTATGGACAAAGACTTGGTATTTTAATATTGACATTTATATACTTCATAAAAGGCATACAAACAAGGGCCGGATAAGAATTCAATATCATTTGGAAACATCCTGTTTTCTCCCTTATAAACTAATAATTATATATGTCAATTGTCAAGGTGTCACCGGCATTATAATTTATGTAATAATCCTACTTAAGTGATCTTATTTTTATGTTGACATGATGAATAATTTATTTTTAAAACATGTCAAGGTATTAATATCATTAAAATTGGGTATGGGATGCTATATACAAACTATGGAAAATTCTCACTACTTATATGGAAATTGATAAGAATGATTGCCTTCTAGAAGTTAGCATGTTTGACCAATAGCCCTTCAACCATCACTTCTTACTTAAAGCAATGTACAAGTACAACACAAGAAACATTTGCTGTAGGCATAAAATTACTGAACAGGGATTAAATTTCCTTTCTTTTCCAGATAAAAGATTAGGACTTTCATTCCATGGAATTTGAAGGTTCAAAGTCTTAACGAAGGCATTACTTAAAAGAATTAAATTCCCCTAGTCCATAGCAGCTTAAACATATGGTATAAATATAGTGTATAAAGAGTAAAACTTTGGTTTGCATCAACTTTGGTTTATCCAGCATGGGAGAGGAAACCATGATTTGGTTTAGAGAAATACCTTCAATAAACCCAGGCGGAGATATGGCCATCCATATGCACTACAGAGTGCTCTAAATAAAGATGGGTTTGAACCATTGTTACTCAGTTGAGCTTGCCAGCAGGATAAAATCACATCATGACAAGAAGAAGGACCAATATCGGTAGGTAGCGGCAACAGATCTTTAGGGTCTAATTGCTTTATCACACCATGATTCATTACTGGAGTTATGAATTTGAAAGTCATCAGATCCCAAAAGTTTCCATTATTTCCCTTTAGAAAGAAATTTAAAAGTTAGTAAAAGCATATCAATCTTAGAAATTGGAAATAAACATAACAGAGATTATGACAAGACAACAAGAAAATAGTATATTTTCTTAAAAAATAAGCCAAACATGTAATTATCTATAAAAGAATTATTAAATCATTAAAATCACTGTTATTTGGGGGGAGGGGGTTGTTATGCAGAGATTGTCAAGAACAACACTCCACACTCCTGCTTTCCAGAAATCACATTAATTGACAAGGCTAAAATTAACTCTCTATGTGTTCAAGATGAAAATAGTTGTGACGGACAACTTATTTCAGGTATATACATATCATACTGAGCAAAAATTCAAAGAAGGCATGCATTCATCACATGAAAAACAAAATAGAGCGGTATTATAAAAGAAGAATATGATTGGGAATACTTTAAATAACTTCCACAAGATAACATTCTACAAGAAAAAAATAACTCAAGCGAAAAAATACATGCAAACCCCCGTCAATGTCAGGTCTTAGGCAAATAAACCTCTAAACTCTGAAATCTGAATTTGGCAAATAACCACCTAGTTTGGAAAATGTTTCGGTGACTTCTTTTATCCATTTTTTGTTAGTTATAGTATCTTCAGCAGTTCAGCCACACTTAAGTTAAAATGTTAAACTCTCAGCCGACATCTTAACACTTAAGAAAATAAAATTTCTAAAGTGAGAAATTTCTTTGATCATAAACTTACTATTTACACAATTTTCAAAGGGATGTTGACTGCCAAAGTTGAAAGTTGATGGCTACATGAGCAAAAGCCACAGACTTAAATTCTGTACATTTCCCCTTTAACTTTTCCACCATCCAATTACTTAAACAGTATGCAAGAAGTAAATTGTATTTAAATTCAAAAGTTATAGTCTAGACTTCATCCAATACATAATGGATACTAATTATTTTAAGAGACTAAACACAAGAGTCTATGAAGAGAACTATGTTTGACAACATATACTTACAAGGTCATGATAGCCACCTTCCTCAAGGTCCACTCCATTTGAAAGAAGTGGATCTTCCAATAAGCTAAAATTATGACAGCAGATTCAGTTGAGATTTATCAATGTCCTCTAGAAACAAAATGTAATTTTCATCTCTATATACTAAATGACATATACTAACATTTTGAATAAGTGATAACTGATAACCAGAATGGCATGCAATGCATCCTATATAATATAACCAAGGATATTTAGGAATCTAGCATGGACAACAATTTAAAGGCCAAATAAATGGGTTTAAGTAATATGTGTTGGAGAGAGAAAGATTATCAGTTCTACTACCTTTTAAAAATTTATCTAATGCTTAATGCTTATCACTAATCTTAAAAAGAAAGTGAATGTGTAAGAATGTCATGCCAGTATATACCTGCTTTTGAAAGATGGTATCTTTATCCTGATCACATTGATAGCTATGCTAAATGAGATATTCAAGAGAACAACTAAGCTTTCCATGATGCAGACTGAAACCTGCAATGAAAATCATGCCAATCTTTTACATTTAACTGAATCATGTACAACTTATTTGAAAATGAATAAATATTATCAGTAATGAAGGTAAACTTGACATGCCAAATTAAAAAATCTAAGCCAGAAAATAATAGCACCTTCAGTGATGAAAGCTTTGTCATCAAATAGAAAACTGCCAATATTGCTTTCAGAATCCACCAGAAACATAACCCACGGTTGAAGACAATGTAATGGCCGCTGGCACACTTTGTGAATAGAATGATATTTATCTAAATATAGGAACGAGGGAGTATTTAGATTACAAGCAATTAAATGCATTAAATTCTACAGAACATCGTAGCTGACAGCTAGAAAACAGGAAACTTACCCACACCATCAACTCAGAACAGCTATAGAACCATGTATGATATCCAACAAAGTGACTATTCCACAGAAAAATTAAGTCTACGATTGAAAGACATGCTCCAACAGCTGGTATAAGATTCAGGACAAATTTTTCTGGAAGGGTCATCTGTTTTTCATTGCAAAAGCATCGAATATGAATATAATTATCTCAGGTATATACTATAATACAATATGTGGGGGTAATGCCTAGCTCTTTCCAGGTGATTCGGAAAATTTCAATTCAGCAAAGCTTGACAGTTAATGGACAATCTATGAGCTGTAGAGAACACCTTACAGAGAAACACTACATGATAACAGAAAGCTCCTAAACAGAATACAGAGGGCAGTTTATAGATATTAGACATATTTCTTTGAGGCAGTTATCTAGTCACAGAATACAGAAAGCTCATAAGATCAGCTGGTACCTGGGAATCTGATTGCCGAAACCCATGACCAACCTTCTGATTAAATCCAAGCACAACAATCATAACAACAGTCACTATGTTGACCGCAAAACCTAAAACAGTAGGAGATATTAAGGAAAACCAATTCATATATATCTGTATATAATCAGTGGACTAGCTGAAAGCTAAAATCTCGAAATGAATAAGGATATATGTCTTTAAAACAGTCGGAAAATCTCTCTCCATCCCATACCTGTAAACCATGAAAAAAAAAGTGAAATGAATCTTCATGATCTTTAATGTGCAAGTAAAGATTAATGCACAGAGACAATCTAATGTCCCTTTATTTTTGAATCACTTATCAGTTCCCAGAAAAAATGTGAGTAGCTCTGGTGTCAGTGTCAGAAAAGTATAGTTAATTTTGAAATAAACTGAAAAGCAGAAACAGATTCAGAAGCATGAATTATATGATATCAGAAGTCTAACAATATTTTAAGGAAGGCGCAAACAGAACAGAATCTACGAGAAATGGAGTTTGAGAGTCTTCATGAGTTGAAAATGAATATAGATAGAAACATATGATAGTGAAATGTTAGAAATTGACAAGTAAAATTGTGGAGGTTGACTAAAATTTAAAAAAATAGAAATATGTGGTTGCGGGTGATAAGTGTTGAAAATAAACAACTTTGGAAAGAGGAAGAGATGCGTACGAATGGAGAATTAGGGCAAATTAGAGCGAGGAAGTCGTCCATGGAATGGAATACAAGAGTGACTGAGAATCAAATCATCAAAGGTTCGTTGCTTTGCTTTGCTTTATATTTTTCGACGCTCTGTTCATGCAAAAGACCAGGCGCGGTTCAGGGATTTCTCTTTTTGTTTTTCTTTTAGATACGCGCAATTTTAATATAGCAGTTTTTATTGTGAACCTATATAAAAATACAAAATCTTTTAGGACTTAACTTTTAATTGCTATATTTAATATTTGAACTACTTTTATTGATAGTACATATATGTTAAAATATGATTATGGTTGTTATAAATATAAAAGTTTGAAATTATTTCTTATTTGTTTTTTATCTTCTTAAAATTGGAATGTGTTATTTTTTTTAGAAATAGACTTAAATAAATTTGAGTCTACATGACATTTATAAAATTTAAATTATAGTTTAAAATATGTTTTAGTCCTTATAAAGATAAAAAAATATATTTTAATCTATAATTTAAATTTTGAAAAATATCACTTAAGTTCAGATTTATCCAAACATGATTCCAAGCTAAAAAGCAACACTTTTCAATTTTACAAAAATAAAAAAACATACTAAAACTTTTACATATTTCAAACTTTTCAATAATCAAAAAAATATATTTTAACCTTATTTTTTCTCCACATCATCAACAGTTGAACACGTGAGAAATCATACTTTTAATTACATACCATTCTCCATATAAGACCTTTTGCAACTAATTCACACTGATTAAAAACAATAATCAATTTAATATTTTGTTACCAAATTTTAAATTAAATAATTTAATTTTTAGCATTAAACTTATTAATACTCTTTTTAAAATTATCATTAAAATTATTGGAACTTATCATTTCTATCTTCTTATTTAATTAATTAAAGTGTGCCAGTATTTTTTTAAATTTTAACAACAAACAAATAAATTTATCTTATGCATTTAATATTTTTTTACAGAAACCATTTATTGTTATAGGCTACATAAGTTGTAAAACAATTAAAGATATCTTACTAAAAGAATAACTGATATAAGAAATAATTTGAATGAATTATTTAAAAAACGAAATAAAAATTCTCAAAAGAGTCTTAAATATATACAAAGGTAGAGATAGTATAATATTTCTAATTTTGTTAACAATTAATATTAAATTGATTATTGTTTTTAATCAGTGTGAATT
>PYAF01000519.1:265699-278119 GCA_007407185.1 Glycine tomentella | reverse complement strand
ACAATTATATAATTTAAGCTGGAAAAAATTTCTCTTAAAGTTTGGGATAATTTTGTTAACAATTAATATTTATTAAAAATATTATATAATATTATTTATGTATTTTTACCGTAATTTTTTAAAAATAATACTCCATCCGTTTTATTTTATAAGAAAAAATATGTTCAATTTTTTAAAATATAAAAAAAATCTTAATACTTTTGCCTAGTAAGATTATTTTCAAAACATTCATCATTTAATAAGAAGTTCGTGCTTGATATTAAATTTTAATGAAAATAATTTAAGATAAAAATATTTTTAATTAGAATTGACACAGTTTAATGAATGGAGGGGTAATAGTTAGTAAAACTACTATATTTTATACAATGATTTCATAACTAAATTATCCCAAACTTTAAGAGAAATTTTTTCCAGCTTAAATTATATAATTGTGTTGTACAGATTCAGTATTAATAGATAATTAAGTTTGCAATTGCATGACTGGGTGCACAAAAAGTATTTTGTTGAAAGAAGTAAAACCTCCTTCGAGATTATTAGTATCATATCGATTAGTTTGTTTTTTTTCCCTGGCCTTATCCGGTTTCTCAACTTTTGTAAATAAATGGCTTAATGGTGCTGGACCATTTCACTGGATCACGTGGATATGCAATGAAGAAAAACAGTGTTTAACAAAACCAAGCACTTTAACCCTTCACATGGGAACTTTATGAAGTAGACAAATTATAAAGATACTCCACAATCGCATGCACCCTCACCCTGATTCACGTCATATATGACTCATGCATATTATTGTAATCAGACATAAAGAAAGTACATTGAAAGATGCGATAAGGATTAAAGTTTCACGAATCTCTGCTCTATTAAAATCTGAGCTTACTTTTACGTACGTGCAAATGGTGGCATTGCAATGGCCTCACACATGCCATCCATGTCACAATTCCACTGCACTTGTAAAAGAAAAGTTTGATTGGGATTTTATATGAGCTCCTACTCAAACTTTTGAACTTCATCATCAATTTCAATAATATGCGTAATAGACATATATAGTATGGTTTTGCTTGGTCATGTGATTAAGTGAGACGTTAGTGTTGAACAGTACTCAATCACATGACAAAAGCCAGAAAGCAATATCCTTGTGAGTGAAGATAAACAATCTTCCTGATATTAATGTTAATAGATTTGACTGGAAGTTTAGGAATTCAGTTGGGAAAAAGATAACAGCATTCCAAATGTTATGCATTTACCGATTCTCACAAAAAGTGCACACTATGATAGAAATTAAATGCACAAGAAAGATTAAAATTAATAAGATCAAAACCATTCATTTGTAGATCAAGAAGATAACACTTCCAACACTTCAAAGAATCTATATGACACGGTCACAAAATAGATTTAGGGTTTTCTCTTCATTTGGGAAATTACTTTAGCAATTTTTTAATTAAAAAAAAAAAAAAACCTCAATTCACCCTTCTTGAGTTTTAATTGCCATTTGGTTAACAAGCCAGGATTATTGACATTACTTGGCAAAGCAAATGACTCAATGCTTAGTGATAAGCATTAACCAGCCTCAATCCACTAGATACATCATCGCAATGCTTAATATGATTAAAAATGGAAGGAAAATCAATTGTGTTATTCGCCCTACAGTCATACTCTGGAGGATATTGAAAACAAGGCTCCATGTACTTGGCTCGTTGACAAGGTGGATCAGGGATGGTTTTGCCATATACTCCCTGCAAAATCCATGGCTTCAAACCTCCAAGACTATGAGCAACATACCCAAAAGTAGACCCGGGGCTTGTAACCAATGCATCACATAAACTTAACAAATATATTTCAGTCAATGCCTTAATGTTGTGCATGTCATCATTTGAGTTTTGATGCTCTTCATGACTTGGCTGATAAACTCTTATTACATCCCTGGTCACACTTGTATTTGCCTGATACATAGTCCTTAACTTCTCACCATATTCTGAGTATAAAGATACTACTAGAACAGCTTTTGATATCTGCTTCTTCACAGGAGAAGTTGCTGATGAGTTTAGCATGTCGAATTCAGGCAACAACTTATTCTGAAGGGTGCAAGCTATAATTTCATTGAATATGGTTTGATGTGGTTGCTGATGAGTATTAAATACTCTAACCTGGAGGCCGATCCTCTCATTTGCCTTGGCTAGGTGTGCCTCATAGGATTTTTGAATTAGTTTCCATGCCTCATTTGATGGGTGAAAAAGGTAACGTCCCAGGTGGTGAAAAACAGTGTCTTTATCAGGGAACATTTTGCTTAGGTCTTGTCTAAATAAGGAAATCATGAAAAGAGACGGGACAAAATATTGATCTGACCATAAAATCAGCACGGGAATTTTCTGGAGAAGATCTTGGCTTCGATCGCAATGAAAAAGATTAGTATGACCAACATGGAAGTGCGTTAGATTAAGAGCAAGAAATGGTGGCAAAAGCTCATCCTGTGAATGGTTAATTGCCTTGTTATTCATCAACAAGCTTTCATGCGTTTCAAAATGTTTCAGGTCTTCCCAACAAGGAGAGTTCTTAGGCAATAACCATGAGGAATCAGGAAATGGCTCGCAAAAAAGACCAAGCATATCAGCCCCATATCTGACAAGTAGAACACGGTCTGTGAGGATAGCATAAAGGAATGCTGCAACCAATGTTATCATCCTGTTCCCTAAACCATTAGCACTTGTCCAGACAAGATATTTGCATTCTCTACCAGTTTCATTTATGCTAAATTTTGCACCCTTTCTCATGATTTTGTTGTAGGATTTGGTAGAAGGTCCACAACTCCGATGAACATGTTCATAGTTTCGTAGTTTGGATATCAGATACTTAGAAGGTTTATGAAGGGAAGCTCTGCGATACAAGTAAGACTGAGATCTACTTAAGCATGATGCTTCATCAAATGAGGAAACTAGAAGTCCATCAAGGAGTTTGTCATTAGCAATATTGGTAGTAGTAGATAGGGATAGAGCATTCTTCTTCCCATCTTCAAATGAATTATTCTTTGGACCTGTAGATGTTGAAATCAAGAAAATACGAATCATATATACACATTTTCATACAACATTTATATACATCCAGATTACAATGCATTGAAACTTCAGTTATGGTGGCTTTAACTCCATTAAAGTGAATGAATTAGATGAAATAATCTTAGACCCCATTTTAATATATGATCTTGCTAGAAATTAAAATATGATCGCCTTAATTAATGGTAACCTACCGGTGTGGGAATTAATTGGTATTTTCTTAAGTATTGAACAGAATAATTATGCCAACTCTAAGTACAAGAAAGTAAGTGTTTATTAGTAGTGTTATAAATAGACCCTTATAGTGATCTTAAAAGTAATAAAATTGTCAGAAAATCAAGAAATAGAATAGACTGAAAGTAAGCTGGAAACAAGAGTATGTATTACCAATATCAGAGAAGGACCTCGCCTAACATACAATTTATAGAGATCAAATCAGATGTTAAGGACATTAGATAAAGTAACTCTAGTAATGGATTAAAGGCATAATATTACAAGATTAATGATGCTAGGAATAGATTCCAAACAACGTACGAACTTACCTACAGTTGACTCATTAAATGAGTTTTTAGCCCCTTGTTTTAAGGCATCAGTAGTAGCGTTCTTGGAATTAAATCCTTGGATGAGATCAAAAATTGAGTTTTGGTGTCTGACAGTAAATGTGACTAAAATAGGGAAGGTTATGAAAGTCACAATCAGAAATGTTCCGAAGCTCTTGAAACTCCACTCTGCTCTATCCATCGTGCTAGCTTGATGGCATGCAGCTTCAGATATCAATTTATTTAATTGCCTACATTAATTACAACAACATGTACATTGGAATAGCATATTAAAGAAGTGAATTTGATCGAAGGAAATTAACAATGCAAGAAGGCAAAGAAGTCAAATCACATGAAATTAAAGAAGTCAAGTCCTTGAGGTTACTTACTCCTTTGTGTCGAAATTGTATTTGATCGACGGGAATTAACAATGCAAGAAGGCAAATAGGAATTATTTATTGACGAATAATTTGTTTTCTCCAAAACCAACTTTGCTGACTAGTACAACTTACAATCATTTGTTCATGTAACCAACTTCGTTGACTAGTACTGCCTCTAATAATTTAGTCATGTAACTGACTAAATATGTAATAATAATTTAAAATAATGAAGACCGATGGTATATACTAATTATAATAAAATTAATGTTATTAATTTTTTGACAACAAAATTAATGATAATGTTATTAATAAAAAAATTAAAATTAATAAATATTACTAATTTTAAACCAATATAGACCAATGATGTATACTAATAATAATAAAGACCCAAAAAAATGTTATTTTTTGATCCAGATGTAGATTCAGGACAAATCATATCACAATAGATTTGAATTTTTTGAGAACTAAAAAAGATTCAAAATTTTGTAAAGATAAAATCTGAATATATCGATATTTATGAGGACGAAAATATATTTTAATCTATAATTTAAGTTTTAAAAATGTCATATAAGTTCGAATTGATCCAAGATTGACGTTGGACCAAAAAATATAAACATTTTAATTTTATAAAGATGATAAAAATACTGAAAATTTTGCAGGAACGAATTTCAAACTTTTCAATATTTATAAGAAAAAAAAACATATTTTAGCCTTATTTTTTCTCCACATCATTATCATGGACAATTGGACATGTGAGAAATAATACTTTTAGTTACCTACCTTTCTCTCATGGTGATTTTAAAAAAATATAATCAATTTAATATTTTGTTACTAAATTTTAAATTAAATAATTTGATTTTTAACATTAAACATATTAATACTCTTTTTAAATTTATCATTAAAATTATTGAAACTTATCATTTCTATCTTTTTACTTAATTAATTAATGTGTGCTAGTATTTTTTTAAGATTTTAACAAGAAATAAATAAAATTATCTTATGCATTTAATCATTTTTTTTTACAGAAACCATTTATTGTTATAGGCTACATAAGTTGTAAAACAATTAAAGATATTTTACTAAAATAATAATTGATATAAAAGAAATAATTTGAATGAATTCTTAAAAAAAGGAAATAAAAATTCTCAAAAGAGCCTTATGTACACAGGTAGAGATAGTATACTATTTCTAATTTTGTTAACAATTAATATTTATTAAAAAAACATTATATAATATTATTTATGTATTTTTATTGTACTTTTTTAAAAATAATACTGCATCCGTTTTATTTTATAAAAAAATGTTCATTTTTTTAAAATATAAAAAAAATCTTAAATACTTTTTCCTTATTTAGTAAGATTATTTTCAAAAAATTCATCATTTAATAAGAAGTTCATACTTGATATCAAATTTTTAGGAAAATTAATTTAAGAATTGTTGAATATCAATGCAGAATCAACATATTCTGTTTGTACAACTCATTAAGATTTTATGTACATAATTATTAGTTATTATTTCTGTCTTTATCATATTTAGAATTAGCATTTATAGGGAAATTAATTCCCCTAATTTCTAGGCTAGATTATTGCTCTTTATTTGTGTCATGTGCATTTTATATATATCTCCCATGTACCATTCATCGATTCAAGGAAAATAAAACCTAATTTCGCATGGTATTAGAGCTCGATCTGAACCATCCATAAACCTAGTTCCATCCATTAAGAGCTTAGTAATGGCAGCAAGAGGAAACCAGCCTCGACCGCCACAAAAGAAAAAACCGCCCCTGGTGTGATCATTGCAAGAGGTCAGGCCACACCAAGGAAACATGTTGGATCATTCATGGAAAACCTTTAGAAGTTACAATTCTAAAACTAGGAAGGCAGAGTCAACACAACCTTTAACTATCAACAAGCTGAGGTAAATTCTAATTCATCTCCATTCAGCAAAGAACAAATGGAGGCTCTTCAAAAACTGCATCAATAATATATGGTAACTGCAAAAAAAGGTGGTATTGTTGTAGTGACTCAAAGAGGTAATTTTTACATGCCTAAACACTTGTAAAGAAAGAACAAAGTAAGGAGAGGTAATTAAATTAATCAAACGAAAATAGAAAAGGGATAGAGTAGAGGAGGGGGTACACTTAGTAATTAGGGGTGCATACAATAAGGATAATCAGTAGAAATTATTTAATTACAAAATGGGCCAGGCCCAACAGATTAGTGGTGCATTTATGAACATGGTAGGTGCAAACAGCATTATATGTGATGTACCAAGTGGGCTAGGCCCAAATGCTGAGGGGTGTGCAATTATGAAAAGAGTGGTGCAAACAATAATATATAAGGGGTGTGCGGTTATAAATATGGTGGTGTGAATAGTAATATAAAGGGTGTGCAGTTCTGAATATGATGATGTGAATAACATCACATGTATTGCCTCAAGATGGACCAAGCCCAATTGCTGGCAAGTGTGCATTTATTAAAAGACAGGTGCAAAAAGCATTACAAAATTCGTAACAGTATTGGATAGGCCCAAGCACTAGGCTATACTTATTGAATATGGGGTACAACGAGTGGATATTGTTCTTTTTTTTTTTTGTCTGTTGGGCTAAGCCCCAAAAAAAACAAAAAAAGGGGTGAACTTATAGATTCTGGGTGCAAAAAGCAATTTCTCTTTTTTTTTGTGGACTGGGCCAGGGTGTCCCGGCCCAATACGTTTTTTTCACTTCCACTGCACCAGCTGTGCGGAAAGCTGCGGGAAATAGGGTTTTTCCCCTTTTCATGGTGGTTATGCAAAGTCCTAGGTCACCACCATGGGGCCGGTGATGGGGGGGCCACCACGGTGAAGACGGCGGCGCTAGGGGGTGGCGGTTGGCCACGGTGGTGGTCGGAAAAAAGAAAAGGCACAGAAGGAAAAAAAGAAAGGAAAAAAAACGCAACCATACACATTCAAAGAAACTACTTACAACACATGACAAACATTTCCATCTTTTGAAAGAAATAATGTACAGGCCATGAAGAATGAGTGAAAATAAAAACAAGAGAAAGAAGGAGAAGAAAAGAAAAGAATAGGAAAAATAACGAAAAAAAAAAAAAAAGAAAAGCAAAAGGTATGTGGGAATGGAGGTGACTACCTCAGCCTTCAAGCACTGTTGGAGATGATCCAAAAAGGAATAAAACACACCTTAATTGGCTCTCCCACCTTGGGATTCGTGCTGCCTCTTTCAGCCACCCCCTTGCCTTTCGTGATCTAATGCCTCATTGCATCTTATTTTGCCTTACGTTGCTTTTATTACCTAATGGGCCATAAGACCCATTTTCTTCCTTTTTGCTTTTTGCTACTTGGTTTTCATTTTGTTATCTGCTTCTTCTTCTTTTTTTTTTTTTTACTTGCTATTATTATTATTATTATTTTTTTAAACTGTTATATCTTTTATTTGTTATCTTTTTTCTTCTTTTTTTTTACTTGCTATTATTATTTCTATCATTTTTTTTTATTTTCTCTCTTTTTTATCATTCATTTTTTTATCATTTTTTTAATTTATCTGGACAAAATTAGGGTATGACACCTATCAACCATCCAAACCTTTCTCACTAATTCATAGTGATATATGGGGACCATCATGAGTTCACAACATTATTGGCTCAAGATGGTTTGTCACCTTTATTGATGATCACACACACGTCACTTGGGTGTTTCTAATGAAGGAAAAATCAGAAGTAGGTAGGATATTTGAAATATTTCACAATATGGTGCAAACATAATTTCAAAGCAGGATTCAGGTACCTAGAATTGACAATGGTCGTGAGTATTATGACCTTGCTCTAAATTCCTATCCTCAAAAGGTTGGAATTGTTCACCAAAGTTCTTGTGTGGACAAGATCAATCATGCTAGCCTCCAAAGTTCCAAAACAATTTAGGAGAGAAGTCGTCATTTCAGCAACTTATCTCATAAATAGAATGTTTTCCCGTATCATTGACTTTAAGACTCCCTTCTCCACACTTCAAACCTTTTTCCCAACCAGCAAAATATTTTCTTCTATTCCACTAAAAATCTTTGGATGTTCAGCTTTTGTCCACAACCTAAATCAATTTTAATAATATGGGTAATAGACATATATAGTATTGATTTGCTTGGTCATGTGATTGAGTGAGTACTGTTAGTGTTGAACAGTACTCAATCACAAGACAAAAGCCAGAAAACAATATCCTTCTGAGTGAAGATAAACAATCTTCCTAATATTAATGTTAATAGATTTGACTGGAAATTTAGGAACTCAGTTGGGAAAAAGATAACATAACAGCATTCCAAATGTTACGCATTTACCGATTCTCACAAAAAGTGCACACTATGATAGAAATTAAATGCAAAAGAAAGATTAAAATTAATAAGATCAAAACCATTCATTTGTAGATCAAGAAGATAACACTTCCAACACTTCAAAGAATCTATATGACACGGTTACAAAATAGATTTAGGGTTTTCTCTTCATTTGGGAAATTACTTTAGCAATTTTTTTAATTAAGAAAAACCTCAATTCACCCTTATTGAGTTTTAATCGCCATTTGGTTAACAAGCCGGGATTATTGACATTACTTGGCAAAGCAAATGACTCAATGCTTAGTGATAAGCATTAACCAGCCTCAATCCACTAGATACATCATCGCAATGTTTTGGTGGATACAGGGCATCACACAACTTCATATCCAAGGAGGTAGTGGACGCTGTAGTACTCCCAATAGAAGAAACAGAGCACTTTGTGCGGGTTTCTGTGGACAGACCATCCTTCTCATGTTGAATTATATCTACGACCTTTCTCAGAATGGAGAACCAACACCATCATAGGTCCCTGCTGTAAAAAATACATCCATAAAAAATAGCCTCGATGTTGTCATTGATGATATATTTAGGATTTCACCGCAAATGCCACTCATTCTTAAAGCTTACAAGCATTGCATGTAGTCCACATGAACACAAACCACCTTCGATGTGGTGAAACATGTTTGAATCCCAGACAACCATTACATAGTACTAGACTACATGGTGGAGAACAGTATCCTAATCAGTTGCAGTCCATTTGGTATAACTGGAAATTTGTCTAAGGCCTACAAAACAAATCACTCAGGTTAAAATAAATACACACACAAACACACAGACGTATTAGTATTGGCACTAGAAGAGGATTACAGTCACGTGATGCACAACATTGCAATTACATACATGGAAGTACACAAATGCTAACCTACAATGCATCTTGCAAATAATAAAATCTTTAGCCTCTAACCCAGAGATTTAGAAATAGACATACATGGAAGTACACAAATGCTCACCTACAATGCATCTTGCCAATAATAAAATCTTTAGCCTCTAACCCAGAGATTTAGAAATAGGAGGATTCTTGTGCTGAGTGACTGGAAATAGTGAAAAGTGACAAGGAAATTGCAAAACCAAGTGCTCGTTCTCTCTGTTCTTGACAATATCAAACGCTGTCAAAAAAAGGAGGAGAAAGTAAAGTAGTGAAATATTAGAGCAAACAGGGAATATTGACATTAGTTGGAATAGCAATTTGCAAATAACTCAGAGCTCGTGTCTAGTTTGTTTGTTACCTAGTGCTTAACATTAACCAGCCTCAATCCACTAGATACATCTTCACAATGTTTCATATGATGAAAAATGGAAGTAAAATCAACTGTGCTATTGGCCCTACAGTCATACTTGGGAGGATAATGGAAACAAGGCTCCAAGGACTTAGCTCGACGACAAGGTGGATCTGGGATGGTTTCCCCATATGCCCTCTGCAAAATCCATGGCTTCAAACCTCCAAGACTATGAGCAACATACCCAAAAGTAGACTTGGGGCTTGTAACCAATGCATCACACAAACTCAGCAAATATATTTCTGTCCATGCCTTAATGTTGTGCATGTCATTATTTGACTTTTGCCGCTCTTCATGACTTGGCTGATAAACTCTTATTACTTCCCTGGTCACAGTTGTATTTGCCTGATACATAGTCCTTAGCTTCTGACCATATTCCGAGAATAAAGATGCTACTAGAACAGCTTTTGAGGTCTTCTTCAAAGGAGAAGTTGCTGACTTTTGCATGTCGAAATCAGGCAGCAATTTATGCTGAAGGGTGCAGGCTATAATTTCATTGATAATGGTTTGATGTGGTGCTCGGTGAGTATTAAATACTCTAACCTGCAGGCCAATCCTCTCATTTGCCTTAGCCAGGTGTGCCTCATAGAATTTTCTAATTATTTCCCATGCCTCATTTGATGGGTGAAGAAGGTAACGTCCCAGATGGTGAAAAACAGTGTCTTTCTCAGGGAACATTTTACTTAGATCTTGTCTAAATGATGGAATCATAAAAAGAGAAGGGACAAAATATTGATCCGACCATAAAATCAGCACGGGAATTCTCTGGAGAAGATCTTGACTTTGATCACAATGAAAAAAATTATTGTGACCATCATGGGTGTGCAGTAGATTAAGAATCATGAATGCTGGCAAAAGTTCATGTGACGTGTTTGCCTTGTTATTCTTTAACATGCTTTCATATGTTTCAATATGTTTCTGATCTTTCCAATAAGGAAAGTTCCTGGGCAATAACCATGAGGTACCAGGAAATGGCTCACAAAAGAGGCCGTGCATATCGGTCCCAAATTTGACAAGTAGAACACGGTCTGTAAGGATAGCATAAAGAAATGCTGCAACCAAGGTTACTATCCTGTTCCCTAAGCCATTGGAAGCTGTCCAGACAAGATATTTGCAATTTGTACTAGCATCATTTTTGCTAAATTTTGCGCCCTTTCTCATGACTTTGTTGTAGGATTTGGTAGAAGGTCCACAACTTCGATGAAGATGTTCATAGTTTCGTAGCTTGAATATCAGATATTTAGAAGGTTTATGAGGGGAAGCTTTGCGGTACAAGTAAGATTGATATCTACTTAAGCATGATGCTTCATCAAATGAGGAAACTAGAAGTCCATCAAGGAGTTTGTCATTAGCAATGGTAGTAGTAGATGGGGACAGAGCATTCTTCCCATCTTCAAATGATTGATTCTTTGGACCTGTAGTTGCAGAAATAAACAATATAAAAACATACAATTATATAGAACATTTATATCCAGAATACAATGGTTGAAACTTCAGTCAAGTTATGGTAGCTTTGACTCCATGAAAGTGAATGAATTATATGAAACCATCTTAGAGCTTATTTTAATAAATTCTGAACGCTTAAACCAATGATAACCGACCAGTGCCGCTATTAATTGCTGTTTTCTCAAGTATTCAACAAATAATTATGCCAGCTCTAGCTACAAAGTACTTATTAGTATTGTTACAAATAGACACTTATAGTGATATTGAAAGTAATCCTTTGTGTATTTTGCATTATAAAAATAATAAAATGAATATGTTAAAAAATGAAAAAATAAAAAAGGATGAAATTAAGGTGGAAGCAAGAGAGTTACGAATATCCGAGAGAGATTGTGTCTGAGTAGGTTCTTGTAAGATCCCAGGAGTAGTAGCATTTTGATGTTTGTCTCCGAGCACCTTATCTAACACACAATAATTTAGAGAGATAATAAGGACAATAGAGACAATAACTAGTGATGAATTGAAGACTTGAAGACATGAATTGAACTTACCTAGAGTTGACTCTCTAATAATATCATGATCTTTAGAGAGAATAGCAGTAGCATTAGTATTGAGGGTTCTTCCAGACAATACGTGAAATCCTTGGACGAGATCAGAAACAGAGTTGTTGTTGTGGTGAACGAGAGTAAATGTGAGTAAAATAGGGAAGGTTATAGAAGCCACAACCAATAAGGTTTTGAAGCTCTTGAAACTCCACCCTACTTTATTCATCGTGACGTGATATCAATCAACTACAGAAACACACACGAGCATCGCTAATACTAAGAAATAAGTAAGAAGGGTTGATTCATCAAAGATCAAAGCAAGCCAGATCAGATCCCCAAGTTTACTTACTCAATCGGAATTGAATTCACAATGCGAATACAACTGTGAATCTGCGATCTCATTCATCTCCATCTTTTTTGTTTATTGGAATGAAAAATAAAATAAATTTTTCCTCCAAAAAATTAAGCAAAATAAATTTATCCGATAAACTTAATTAGTTTATGCTTAAAGTAATTTTAACTAATAAAAAATAAAATATTTCATTTTAGTTTCTCCTAAGGATTTTTTAATCTTTGCTAAACTTTATTTTAATTTACAAAAAAATATTTCATTTTTCTCCTATAAATATTTGTGAAAAAGTTTATACAATAATACATAAATAAATAATATTTAATGTCATATCAAATGTGTTTAATCATTATTTTCATTATATAATTTTTGAATTTTTGAGTGAACAAAATAAAAATGGTAGAATTAAATTATAATTTTGATCTTTTATAATTTGATTATCTAAATTTAAATATTGATTTT
>PYAF01000519.1:244585-265599 GCA_007407185.1 Glycine tomentella | reverse complement strand
AAATTTATAAATTAAAAAATATTTGTATATTAAATATTTTTAATTTATACATTTTGATAATTTTAAAAAATTAATAACTCTTTATTAATGGTATATAAAAATAATATTAATATAATTAACTAAATAAATTAAATATGTTAATGATTTATTATCTTGTATATAGATAAAGAGTCATAAATTTAATTTTTATTAAAATATTAAAAAATTTCACATAAATATCATGTCTATAACTTACATAAACTTACATCACTATTAATATATAACACCAACGTCAATATATAATTTTAAATTTTTTAAGAGAACTAAAGACTTGATTTAAAAATAAAAATACTAAAATCATGAATTTAAATTTATAAGGGATAAAAATTACAATTTCACGAATAATTTAATAGAATTAAGTATATATTTTAAATAACAAAATAGCATATTTTTACTCCATCATTCGAAACGCGGAGGCGCCGGGTAGTACTGAGGAGCGAGGATTCCTGGGGGCTGTGGGCTGGGCCGATCCAGCTCCGTCGGCATCATCACATCAGCCTTGCTTGTTAGTTAGTTTGTTTAGGTATCTTAACACTCTCTTTCATCGCTCACCTTTAGCGGTTCCCTTCGCTTCATATTAATTCTGCATACAAATTTCATTCTCTTTCTGATGTTTTTAGTGTTTTAGGAATCTAATTCATCTGGGATTGCGGTTTTCACATCAACACTGTTATGCGATATGTATCTATCTCTGCTCCTGTTCTCTTGCATAACTTCAAAAATGGGAGTAATAAAACTCTTTGGTTATTAGTGAGTAGAGTATAAGCTCAAATAATCCATAACACATTAAATAAGTGTAATCCTAGTCAAAACATTTATGCTGAAAACATAATTTGCCTTGGCTCTGTTGCTATGTAATTAATATTGCATATCTGTTCTGGGCCTGTGCTATACTGTGGAATAATGTATTACTCAGTCAGGTTGGATATCTTCCTATATGCTTCTAGAACATAGATATATTTGTCATTATCTCTTCATTGAGTTTTATGAGATGTTTTTAAATGCGGCCATAGTTTTTCATATATATTGACACTTCTGTTCATTTTAGATATATTGTATATTGTATATAATATGAGCTATATTTCAGAATAGCTGCAGTTTCATATGCTATATGATATATTATGTTGCAATCATTCCAGCAACCTATAGGCTAGTGAGCTATTCACAATTAGCAACTTTGGTTTTGTGAATGAATCTTAGAATAAACTAGTTTGGATTTGTTTATCATAATGTTTTCTAAATCATGTAAAACACTTGTATGGACTTGAAGTTGTTTATGATTTTTTTCTTATGTTTGCTAGAAATTTCATATAATTTTCTATAAATCTAAAAGCCCTTTTTGTTGTTCTTATAGCAACATATTTTATTTTTTATGATTAATAATTCCATGCACTACTTAAGTTCATGACAAAACAACAAATGACTGACATTTGAATTAATCTCTGAAGTAAAGATTAATTCAAAAGAAATGAGTAATAATTTGTTTTAAACAGAGAAGCTCAAATTTATATAGATTTATATACTTTTTAGTTTTAATTTGAACAGCTTTGAACCAGTTCTCTTGTTTGCCAACCAACCCTTAAGATTAGCATATAGGTTAATTACCATTTTTGCATCCCTATGCTATCAATTTCGAAAATACTTCATTACTGATCTGAGTGGTGTTATTTAATATATGAAAAAGGTGAAACTTTTTCCCAATCAATGGCCAACCGCACAAACTAAAATTACTTATCATATGATTTTAACTAAATGCTGATTTGCTTATTTCTGACAGTGACTCTTGCTAAAGTGGTTTCTCAATAGCACAAATTCATATCAAGCACTTGAGCATCTATGGGTATAATCAGGAGTGGCTTCTCTTTCATAGCAGGGACACTATGTGGAGTTTACTTGGCTCAGAATTATCAAGTTCCTAACATCACAAAGTTAGCTGACACTGCCTTGTTCATGGCAAAAGTTGTGGAGGAAAAATACCGCAAGCCCACGAAGAGGGATGATGATGATGATTAGTGCCTAACAAGTGCTATATTGAAATCAAGCTCTTGTTTACTTTGTCTTTTAAAATCCTGGATGCCTAACAAGTGCTATATTGAAATCAGGCTCTTGTTTACTTTGTCTTTTAAAATCCTGGATTATAGGATTGAATACCTCAATTAACTAAGCTTTTGGAAAACTTGAATTAGTAGAAGATTTTTGTGGAAGCATTCTTAGCAATGATAAGCTTATTATTTAGTCCTTTCCTAGGGAAACATTCTCATTCTTCTGTTGTCTTCCTTGCTCTGAAATCTGAATCTTACTCTTAGACACGAGTTAAAAGGTCAGATTTCAGATACTCAGTTTCTTGAATCTTGGATGATAAGTTAGCTTCAGGCAAGAAATGGGTTCCATGGTCATCAGAGTTGTATTTAATAGTATTTAATTATAATTTATGTCCCCAATAACAAATATTTTAGGTGATATTATCCATTATCTGATGCTTTTAATGATTAATATCTGATCAGGGTTTGTTCTTTTACATTATTATCTTGTTTGTTAACAATTTGCATGTGTTGTCGAGTTTCTGGTTTAACAAGTTACATGGATAAGATGTCTGGACTATTTTGACGGGCATTGATTTTTCATTTACTCTTACTTGTTCCAATGCCTACTGGAATAAGACTAGATTATTGTTGTTGTTGTTGTACATGAACCCCCTTACAAATGTACAGTTCTTTCCCCATGCCAACCTCTTTTCATGTATGATGTATCATGTATGTATTGGTATGTCTCAAATTGAGCAAACATTGGAGGGCTATTTAAATCACCGGGGTATCCTCTTAAAAGGCTAATTTTTTGGGGTGTGATCTTGTCGTGATTATTTATCCTTTATAACCAGCCAACGTAGAAAGGGTAATCTTAAAAGGAGCGACCTAAGAAAGAGTCCTTAAGGAAAGAGTTATGGGATATGCAATGTTATGACCCACTTTAAGCAAACATGGAGCCTTTATTTGTTACTAATTAAGTATTTTCTCTTAAAAGGCCAATCCTCCAGTTTTTGGATGGATTTCAGCGGCTAACAATTTATTTATTAATAAATGCTTTAAAATTAAAAATAAAGTCAAGGAATGAACTTAAACAAGTTAGTAATACAAAAGTATGTGGGACTTAAAATGTCGTTTTACGAAATAAATGTACATAACCTAGAAAATCAAGAACGTGAGTGGTCTAGCAACATATGATTGAATGTATTCCACTTCATTAATGATTAAATTTTATGGTTATCCGTGATATTTTCTGTTCAGACTTCAGACATCTAGTTATAATATTTTAAAAACATATATGTCTACACTATCAAGTACAATATTCCTCTTTAATTAAACTATTGTTCAATGTCTTCGCTAATTGCTTACATAAAGTATCTTAAATGAAAAGTATAAGTAGTGACGAGAAATTCCGTTTATAGTCTTCATAAATTTTAGTTCACTACTTATTTTACTGTTGGAAATTACTCCCCAAAAAAACTCCCACTTAAGTTTCACTCAGTGTGAAGTATATGTCTTTTCCATGTAAAATAACTTCTGGTAGTAGGTCCCTTTCTGTAATATTGCTTCGCTTGAAGGATGGCTGTGGCAAAAGGGGCGTCTACCTTGGGCAGTAGCGATGGGTTTCTTTGAGAGGGGTCCCTTTCTGTAATGTGGTGATGGGATGGACGTAGTCACTAGTTTTTTTTTTTTGTTTTTTTGGTTCTCTGCATGTATGAGTTATGAGATGAAGGGCTCTTTGTGATAGGTTCCTTCATTGGGGTAACTCTTGCTATATGCCTTATCCTATTTTATGGTACTATTGGTACCCTTTTCTATATTCAATATATGATCTTTCTTTGGCTGATAAAAAAAAAACTTGGTAGTAGGTCATTTTCTTCTCGTGGATAACATAAGTATGAACATGTTGAAAATTGGTTCCAGTTAAAAAAATTAAAATTATTTTTTAGTACAATGCAGACGAAAGGGAAAAACTAACTAATAATGAAAGCAGCACCTAAAGCATCAGCCAACGAGCGAGGTTAATTTTGAAGTAACAACACAATTATTAGATTATATGGATATATAACATAGTTTTATCTAAAACCCACATAAATTTTGTTTGTTAAGTCAAATGACCTTAAGTTTGTACTCTGAATGATTTTCTTCTATTTTTTTATATTGTTTCCAGTTTTTATATTTTTTTTTAAGTTGTTTTTTGCTGTTTTCTGTACAAACTTTTGAAAAAATGAAAGAAAAAAATTTACCCACACCAAACAACCTCTTAATTTAAGGAAAATAGATTTTTTATTTAATAAAGAAGAAGAAGGTAGTGTGAGTTGTTTGTTACTCTTCAACATTATCTTTAATAATAGATCTTGACTAAGGGGATCTTGAGTTCAAGATCTGATCTTTACTAGATCTTTCAATAAAGAAAATAAAAAAATCTTCAATATGGAGAATGAATTCTTGTAGAAGAATTCTGAATATTTGTACATTATTAAAAAAAAATTGTTTTCCTCTCTCTCCTTAAATTTTAAAATGAGATTTATCACTAAAGAAAAAAATGAGAGAGATTTTCAACCCTACACGATACTATAAGATCTACCAAAATATGGTCAAAGATTTCAATTTGAAATTTACCATTAAAAGTGCAATGACATGTGATTGTATGCCAAATAAAAAAGGAAGATAATTAATAGAGAAATTGAAGCTTGTAGAAACAAGAAATATGGTCTTGGTGGAATGGAGTTGAAAGAGGTCCCACGCATTGTACCAGCACGGCACCCATGTTCTTTTGCTCACCAACTGCTGAAACTCGCAAAAAAAGTGAACTGTGTCTCAGTGCAGTGCAGTGCATTACCAATAGCAACATTCCACCTATTATTCCCTTAAGACAGCTAATTATGTCTATGTGCACTTCCCCTTTTCTGAGATTGGAAGTGGCATGTGACTGTGGGGAACTAGAGTAACAAAGAGACATATGAGGCTTAGTTTTGGGCCTCCATGATGTGGACATCACTCTAAAATACATATACCTTACATTAATTCTTCAATGGTTTGGTTCAATAAGAAAACGTGAGTGAGTGAGCGAGGGTGAGCTGTGTGTCATCCTTATGATATTGATATCTAAAAGTAGAAAGTAGAAAAGCAGAAAGCAAAGAGTCGACGATTAAAGGGACAATCATAGGTCTGCTAGCATGCAAAGAGGAGGAACAACAACAGTTTCTTTATCCTCATATATTCCTTCCAACTTCTGATTTATTTCACTACTTTTCTGCCACTACTTGTTCTGATCTTGACAACAATCAAGTCTAGTCTCTAGCGAAGGTTTCATTTCATGACTGTGTTAAAACTAAATTGACAAAAAGTAAAGATAGAGAATTTACTTTACCTTTATTTTTTTTATGGTATATTTTGGTCCAAAATTACTTTGATTGCTTAAGATGATAAAATCAAAAAACAGTTTCACCCAACACCACTATCGAATAACTCTATTACCAAGCTATATACTTAACAGCAAGTTTCCCTTTATTTTGTTTCACCCGTTGGCTAATTTTGTTTTCCGAATTGTCCTAGCACCATCACTGGGAAGTTCATAATCCACAGACAATACAGAATGCAGCAAATATAGACAATATTTTTTTTCTCCCTTTTTACATGGTAAAAAAGTGTGCTTGCTTGCATTTACAAGACATTCGTTAGAGTAATTTTTATTTTGATATTATAATGTACAAGACAAGTGTATGCTTTGTATTTTTTTTTAATAAAATTATACTTTAAATAACCTATTATAGAAAATCACGTTGTCTATCTAGCGAGATATCTATCTTCAGTCATGACCCCATGCAAATAATAAGGGGATTACTTAATGAAAGTTTTATATATATATCACGATGTATTTTAGTGCAACATGGGACCGGGTTGCAGTGTAAGAATGATGGAAGACAAGATATCATCGTTATCCAACCAAAGTATGAAGTGTGAACCTCTGGTCAAAAATTACCAAACAAGAAAAAATTAAAAAGAGTAGTATTGGTCTCTAGATTCTAAGCAGTGCACGTGGCCTAGTAGTGATGGCGTATGAGACAAAATCACTGCGCATACAATAATTAAAAACTCATATCCCATCTTCTTCATCTGTAATGCATGATAATACTAATAACAACAATGATGTACTCTTCCCCCAACATCATCACACTTGAAGTGGTATTTATTTCCTTTTCTCTCCCTTGTCTCGTCTTGCCCCAAAACTTTCTCTGTAGTCAAAAGCACCTTGGCCTTGGGTCCCTCCCTTCCCTTTTTCTAATCCGCATTTCCCAATCGTTAATCTCATACTATCATTTAAACAAAATATGAGTGCATAGAATAGAAGAAACGATACCATAAATCAAGGAAAACTAGAAAAGCAAAAGAGAGTTAAGAATCGTAGAAGACAGATGATTATCTAATCGTAAAGCAATCCACTTTGGATACCCATTCATTCAATGATAATTAACACAGAGAAAGAAATGAAAAACCAGAATGCCCATCCCCCTATTATTCTTCTTCACTCACTACTTTTTCTTCATCGCCAGTTTCTGTGAGTGATCAACGCACAACACAAACAACACACCATGCCTTCAAGACTTTTCCCTCCCACAAATCCCACCAAAACCAAGGCCCTCTTCCTAGCACTCACCATCTCAGCTTGTGTTGTGATTTTCTGCTCAATCCTCTACTTCCTCTACCATCTGTGGCATTCTCTTGTTCACCGAGCTAAGACCATCCCCTTTGATGCAAGTGCTCCCTTGAAGCTCCAAAGATTCTCATACAAAGATTTAAAGCAAGCCACCAATGGCTTTGACACTGCCAATGTAATTGGCAAAGGTGGCTCTGGCACTGTTTTCAGAGGAATACTTAAAGATGGCAAGTTGATTGCCATCAAACGCCTGGACGCATTGAATTTGCAGTCAGAGAGAGAGTTTCAAAACGAGCTGCAGATTCTTGGAGGGTTAAGGTCACCATTCTTGGTGACCCTCTTGGGTTACTGTGTGGAAAAGAACAAAAGGGTGTTGGTGTATGAGTATATGCCCAACAGAAGCTTGCAGGAGTCACTCTTTGGAGATGATGGGGAGGGTTTGAGTTTGAGTTGGGGGAGCAGGTTTTGCATAATATTGGATGTTGCTAGAGCTTTGGAGTTCTTGCACCTTGGATGTGATCCTCCAGTGATCCATGGTGATATCAAGCCAAGCAATGTTCTGATTGATTCTGAGTGGCGTGGGAAGATATCTGACTTTGGCTTGTCAAGGATTAAGGTGGAAGGTGAGTTTGGTGTGGACTTGTTTAGCCAGGACTTTGGGAGGAGCCAAGATCTATGGAAAAGCCAAGAGCTTTCAGGTAATTTGATTGCAGAAACTCCTCCTGCTCTTGGTACTCCAGTTGAGAATGTTAGCGAAGTAGATTTTGCTCTAGCTTTGCAAGCTTCTTCTTCATCTAAAAATAGTAGGACTTGCTTTAATGTCAAAGCTTTGAACTTGAATTCTTTGAATTATAATGCCAATGTTGCTACTGAAACTGAAATTAGGAGTGTAACTGCAAAGGGTAAGGAAGTTTCGGCTTGGGATAGGGATGATTGGAATGGTAAGTTTTTCCCTTGTGATGATGAGCTTTCTAGCATTGATTATAGTAAGGAGTTAACTGTGAGTGCTTCTCCTTTGGTGGATGATGAGAAGGCAAATGGGAAACAATGGGGAAAGGACTGGTGGTGGAGACAGGATGGAAATGGAGAGTTATCTAGTAAAGACTACGTAATGGAGTGGATAGGGAGTCAGATTTGTCCATCAAACGCTGATTGGGATGATGGTAAGAACAATGTTCACGCGAAAGTAGAGTTGGAAAATTTAAATCCCAAGGATAAAGACCATGATGCTCTTGCAACCCAACCACAGGTGTTTGGGATTGGACATAATACTACAGATAATGGGGTTGAGAAAAAAGAGTCAAGGGGAAAGAAAAATCACAAAAAGAAGAACAGGAAGATGCAAGAGTGGTGGAGAGAAGAGCATCTTGCTGAATTAAGCAAGAAGACCAGTAAACTTAAAAATCTTCATACCAAGTGGAAGAAAGGCTTGAAAGTGCCCCATTTTGATTTGGGTAGAAGGTTTTATCTTTGCAGGCGTAAGAAGTTTGGAGAGGAGGGTGAGAATGAGTGTGATCAAAATGGGGAGTTTAGCTTCAGAAGAGGCTGGAAGAAGAAAAGCACTCATTCCATTGGAAGTGACATGTGGAGTGGAGATCTTTTCAGCCGTGAGCTCAGTAGCACAACAAGCATGAGAGGGACCCTGTGTTATGTGGCACCAGAATATGGAGGCTGTGGATTCTTAATGGAGAAAGCTGACATTTATAGTTTTGGAGTTTTGATTCTTGTAATTGTGTCAGGTCGGAGACCATTGCATGTTCTTGCATCACCCATGAAACTAGAGAAAGCTAACTTAATAAGCTGGTGTAGACACTTGGCTCAAGCTGGTAACATTTTAGAACTTGTGGATGAGAGATTGAAAGAAGATTACAAGAAGGAACAAGCGAGTCTGTGTATCAACTTGGCACTCATTTGCTTACAGAAAATTCCAGAGCTGCGGCCAGATATTGGGGATATTGTTAAGATTTTGAAGGGGGAGATGGAGCTTCCACCACTTCCATTTGAATTCTCCCCTTCTCCACCTTCCAAATTATGCAGCAGATCAAGGAGAAAACCGAAGGGCACTGCAGAATAGGTTTTGTAATTCATAAATCATCTGCTCACCATGTTAGATCAGGTATGATGAGTGCAGTACGGGATGGATCATTGAATATGTTTACATTTGGAGCCTGAATTCACTCCTATTGTTAGATTTATGTTGAATTCATATCAGATAAGTTATTTTTTTCTTTTTGATGACTCAATTTCCACTGATTGTTCTCAGTGTGGGTATGTTAAGAGTACTGTGTTACCTGTCTCCCTTGATGGTGCATGGTTGCAGCTGAACTGTGTATAGGATGATTATTACTGGTTAGCTTAACTCTTCATTGTAATAGATAAGGGCAAAAGGGTATCTGTTAATTGCTGTTGTTTTTAAGAAACTAATATGATTGATAGGCTTGCCTTGACTTCTTGACAGAAACGCATTCTTACTCACTCTAGTTTTACTTGGATGGACTGACTTGTCTATTTGTTTTCCATCTTCAGAAAGCATTTACTTTTGTCAACATATAGGTGTCCTATTTGGTACATATTAGAAGCAGTAGTTCACCCCTAAGCTTTAACCAATTCATCTTAATAAAAGAACAAGAAGATCAATGAGGCTAGAGGTCAAGCATACTTTCTGTTTGTTTCTTCTTCTTTTGAGTTGGCATTATAAAATTGGAATGGAACGTTAGAGTTAGTCGTGACATGAGGACAAAAATGGCACCGCATCACTTTGAATTTGACAAGCATAAAAATACTAGAACAAAGATTCATTGCTGCATTGGTCGGTCTGATATAGGAGATCGGGAGCTGGTTTTTGGTTAACAGCCAATTCTAACACCTAAATGGTTTGAAATTGGCTGACGTTAATCGTACAGAATATTTATAATTGATTTGTCGTGTAATAAAGGACCACAGAAGTCATAATCAAAGACTAAAGTGAGTCACTATTAAAGCAGCATCATTAACACCCCCTAGTGTGCAGTGTGCTAGTTCTATTCCTCAGTAAAAGTACGTGTCAATTTTCATAATGTCGTTGACGTAATTCTCTTTTCCATAATTTTGCACGACATACAATCATCTTGCTGTCGTTATTCTCAATGTTTATTAAAGATGACAAACAAAGCCATATCAAACGCCGCGCAATCCTTAAAATTCGTGTACAAGGACAAACCTAAAACGAACCGAGTCATAGAGATTACTGTTATTAATACTTGAATACCTAAAAGTAATCATATTATTCTGATGTATGCTACAGCACTGAAAATGCATAAACTAACGACCCACCATCCATAACCAAACTGTCCAACGTTGCTTTGCATGATTTGCATCCCTATCATTTATTATTATTGCCTCACAGCCAATTGGTACCATTAGGAGTACTATTCGATTTTTTAATTGTTGCACTTTTTTTCCCTAAAAAGATAAATGGGGAAACGTGTAAGAGTGTTTCAAAAAATTGAACTTGCCTGCCTTCTTGCAACACACTGCAGCTCGTCCGCTTCCATTGCAGCTATGACAGAAGCCTAACATAAAATTTACTCAATAAAATAAATAGTATATATGTTAAAGAGTGTATTGAATCACCAAAAGTTAATTTCACGTTTAAATTTTGATTATACAACTATTTTAAATACTTTAAAAAAAAAACCTTATCGATCATAAATGTAAGATAAGTGTGATCTGGTCTCTATAAAAAAAGAGTGTGTTTTTAGTTTTTCTTAATTCTTATCATCAAATCCAGATTTCAAAGTTAAATATGCAGATGATAATTTATTGAATGAACCTGCCTGGTCCAATTGTCGCTTAAATTCTGCATATGAGACAAGCCCCTAATATTGTTTGTTTCTTGGGACAGGCAGAATCAAAAGGAAGGAAGTGGACAGGGCATCCACATAGGGAACACATTCCTGTTCAGATTTGGACTAAATAATTTCATTAGAAAATGTTCGATCATAGGAAGCAAAATTAAAATTTTAGACATCATATTAAATATTTGGTTAATCTGAATTGAGTTGAGTAAGATGATTATGAAGTGTAAATTTCTTTTTAGGAGGTGTTAACGAACCTATAATGACCTGTAAATTTCTATATAGGGTCATTAACAACTCCTAAAAAGAAATTTACAGTCATAATCATCTTACTCGGCTTAATTCAGATTAACCAAATATTTAATATGTCTAAAATTTGGAGGTTTTAAACAAGATATGTAGTCACCAAGACGAAATCTAAGTAGAGCAACAGATGAGTTTGGGTGAAGTGGTTGGATTTGAAGGATAAGGCTACAGAACAGGAACACGCACACTTTAGCCTTGGACTGCTTCTCATTCACTTCTGCTCCTTTTAATATTGCCTTTTCCTTTCTCCTCTTCTCTTTTCTAACCGTCAAGTTTGTACTCATTGTTTTTTGTTGAACTATATAAAGAGGAATGAGTGCTAGCTAAAATCTTCTTTATCATATTATCAACACAGTTGTCATTAGAATACACCCTTCATTATTGGATAAAATAAATGTGAGATCATTAAAATGAAAACTAGCAACCCCCCACAATACTTGGGAAATGGGCATTTCCATGCTGAGAGTTATACCTACAGGCCACAGGGTCATATTTTTTAATTATAACATACACACACATTCTACAGGCTCATGTGTGCGCATCCACAAGCTCAAAAGAATATGAAGCACCTAAATATAATAACTTAGGATGAACAAAGTAGGAAGCACTTTACAAGTCCAATCTTCTGCATCTTGGTCGAAATTTAAATCCCCTAAAACTGGTGGAACAAAACATACTAGTTAGTTTTAGTGGCATATAGGATTAAAAAATACCAAGCACCTAGGTTGGACTGGAAAATAGACTTATTTTCATAATCTTGTAAGTTATTAGCCAACAAACCATCAGTGGACAGCTCCCAGGAAGACACAAACAAAATGAATAAGAATATCTGCAATGTATAGCAAATGATGTTTAGGTATGGACATATAACAAAGCAAGGGAATGAGGTATGGAGCAAGCTACAACAATATCACACCAACCACCAAGCATTTATTTAAAGATCAGATAACAATGGGTTCTCTCAACATTTTCCCATGTCTGTACATCTGCTACTGTAATGAAATTAAAAACTTATGCAGGTTCTCAAGGGGATACAACCATGCTCTCGGTTGTCAGAACCATGATAAATGAATTTCTTGAGATATCTCAACATAATTGCAATATTAGATCCGGATGCTATGGTATTCATAGTGGTAGAATGCCAATCAAAAAATAAATAAAATTCATAATGGTAGAATGTACAATGGCAAGAAAAAGAATTGGCCGTAGCATCAACTCCCCACAATGCTATGGAAATCAGCATGTCCAAGATGGGAGTGGTAACTAGTACATGAAATCAACCCTACAGATTCATATTGTTTGAAGCATTAACCAACATACAGATACACAGAGCATTCTACACACACATACATAATAGGCTAAAAAATATCAGGCACCTAGATATGTTATCTTCACCATAGCATAAATGAAATAGGAAGCACCAATTCACAGCTCCAGTCTTCTGGTCTTCTGCTTCTTTAATAAACTGATCTTCTCTTAAAAACTAGTGGAAGAGAACATACTAATTATCATTTTTGGCATAAGGTGCTGCTTTTTGTATAGATATTAAATTGGAACGGAATATTATTGGACTCATTTTCACAATCAATTGAGAACACCCAGGAAGACACAACCAAATATGAGCTTTGTATGATTTTGAATTACGAACCGCGACAATCAAAACAACGGAGTATGAGGTCTGGAGCATGCAGCAGCAACCAAAATCATCAAGCATTTACTTAATGATCAAATCTTCAGTACATCTGCTCCAGTAATGAAATTCAAAACTTAGGTAGGATGTCAAGGGGCCACAGCCATACTGCATCAACTGCCAGGATTTTGACAAAGTGAATTTCACAACATATCCTGACATAGTTTTAATCATATTAGCACTAAGTGAGAAGTTGTATTCACAGTGGTAGAATGTAGAATGGCCAATATTGGGAGTTTCTGACTCTGCTCCAAGTTAGAGATGTCTTCTTTCTTCTCTGGTCTTAATTTTTCTATTTCATCTTATCATTTTTCAGAATATTTTACACTTTTATTACTATTAGCCTTTTTAACATTCTGTTTTCCTTTATCAGCACTATCAAGTACTTCTTTCTGAAAGAGCCTATTAAGCTTTGGATCTGCTGAACATCCATTTGAAACCATCTCCTCATAAAAATCCCTGGCCTTAATGAACCACCTACACGTTACTAGCCCTTCAACCATTATTCTGTAATGCACCCAACTGGGCAGCACATCATATGTCTTCATTTCCGTCCAAAATTTTAATGCATTTACTGGTTGCTTCAACTTTAAGAATTTTGCCAGAATTATGACAAATGAATCCTTATTAGGACCTAAACCAGAATCTTTCATCCTAGTCAGAAATTCCAATGTTCCTTGATAATCTGTTCCCTCAAAAAATGCATGGTAGGTCTCAGTGGTTGGGCTAACATTCTCCTCTACCATTGTGTTAAATATTATCCTTGCCTCTGCTAGTTTTCCAGCTTCACAAAGAGGGAGTATCATGGAGTTGAAGGTGGCAGAAACTGGTTGCAAACCTTCTTCTTTCAACTTATCTATTGTCCTGAGAGCCTCCTTCAAGCAATTTTCACGAGTTAAAACATAAACTAAAGAATTGTAAATCTCTATCCCAGGGATCCATCCCCTTTTCTTCATCTGATCATAGAGCCTAAGAGAGTCAAAAAGATTCCCTTCCTTTGAAAAGCAGGAAATCATGTAGCTATATGAAGTAGCATTTGGTGTTATACAGTATTTCGACATTTCTCTCCAAACTCTTTTTGCTTCATATACATCCTTAGTTATGTTACACCATCCATTAAGAATAATGTTAAAGCTCTCGGTATCAAGTGGGAAGAGCTTCTTATTTACTAGCATAAACTCTTCAGCCTCTTCAACATTTCCATATTTAATAAGAGCAGTCAAAAGTGCATGGAATGCTTCCTGATCAGGAGTCAATCTTAACTTGTCCATAAAGTTGAATGTTTGAATAGCCTTGGCCGAGTTGTTTGCCGATGCATATCTGATTGAAACAAAATACCACAAGTGAAAGGGGGTAATAAATTATCTGCTATCAACAGAGTTGACATGACACTAAAAGAATCGACAAAATTTATGATCCACACAAGAAAACAGTCAAGGGTGACATGAATCAGAAAAAACCAACGAAAGTTATCATTACAGTAGGCATTCTCATCAGCCATAAGCAAGTAAAATAATTCCAATCCAACAACCATGACAAAGAGAAGTGTAAGATCATTTGCTACCATTGTATAAAGATGAATTTGCAAAACTAATGCCATATAGAGTTATAATTTGGCATTTGAATGTTGAAGTCAGCTTACCTATCAATCATAATAAGCATAGCCTGACGCGTGGAGAGAGAGGAACGATGCATATCTCGAATGATGCACCAAGCAGTGGAAAATTTTCCATGAGTTGTCAAGACCCATATCATCAAGTTGCAGACTTTCTCATCATTACCATGGCAATTCCATTTGAAGGCAAGCAATGCAGGTTTCCATTCTTCCCTCAATGCCCAAATAGCGGAACATATCAAATCCCTATTTGCTTGGAAACCTGACAGGTGGAGACCCTCTGCTTGCGGTGATGAATGGGCCACCTTTTTGAGCAATTCCAGGAACTTCGGTAGAGTTGGGTCATCCAAATTGAAGTTGAAGTTGAATGGCGCCTGAGGCTGAGAGTGTATTGAAACTGTTTGATGCAATGCCTGAGAGGAAAAAACATTACTACTTGCACTTCCAATCGCATGCAAGTGCAACCATCTTGAAACGTTAAAATAGTAGCAGCGTAACTGTAGAGGTACGGCCATTAGGACTTCAACTCTCAAGTCTCAACCTGTACCTGCTGACTATCAGCTTCTTCGCACATCATTTGCCTTCAAAATAGTATTTTTAGTTGCAGTCTTTCGGCATTCAACTTACAAGTTTAGCTGATGTAATGGGTATTGGCTTGCTACCCTCAAGACATAGAGTTTTCGTTTCTTTCTTTTTTGTTATTTTGATTTTTCATTGATAAAAAAATAACTTACAAGTGACCATAAACAATGATATGACGTTTTATTTATCATATTTACACTTGACAAAAATAATACTAGTACACACTTTTAAATTCAAATTGAAAAATGCATTCCCCTCATTTATTACTTTTCTTCAAAAATGAAAAAAAATTATATACAAAGAGCAATAGAGCATGTTCGGTTTCTGCAAAACTACCAAAATGGATTCAAAGTTCGAGCGTCTAGTAATTTCAGGCAAAATAAGTTTGATCTCAAACTTGCTTGATCAGTGAGTTATTGTGAATATTATAATTTAATTTCTATTGAATAAAAACAAATATTTCTTTTGACTCCTTAAATAGAACTGTAGAAGCAATATTTTGTTGCTTTTACATTAAAAAAAAAAAAACACTCATTTTTATGTTGATGCATTAAAACCCATGTTAAATAGATGATAAAGTGCCCGTTTATGAGGCCGTTTGTTTAAAATTAAAAGTACTTCTAAAATAACTGTTTTTTTTTTAAAAAAAAAAAGTGATTTTCTTCGAAACAGATAAGATTTTATACTTGAAAAACAAAAAATATTTATTTTATTAAAAAAGTTTAAATAAACGGATCCATATCTATCATACTATATTGGTTGTCTTTTAACTTTTATTTGTTTTCATTTTTAAAGTTTTTTATTTGATTAAAATTATTTTTAACTAAATAAAAATTAAATGTTAAGCAACAAAAGCTCATATATGAAGTTTATTATTATTATTATTTTCATCATGTATCTCTTGTGTTGCAGGATATAATAAGGATTAAGGATGCTAAAAAGTACGATAGATAGTTCAACATAGACATACTAGTATGAATTAAAGCTGCAAATGAGTTACCCATTAACCTTTCACGAATGAGAAAGAAGGAAAACTGTTATCCAAAAAATTATACCACATCACTTATCCTGTTTTGGCCGAAACTTCATGATAATTTAAAATTTTATTTAACTTATTTTATAATTTTATATAAACTTATTACTTAATATATTATATTAAAATTAAAAATATATTTAATTATCATCAACTTAATCGTAAACATGACTCCAATAAACACTGGTAACCAAAAAATTTCCCGATTTAATACCCTTCAACCCTCCTCCCCCCAAATCAAACATAAAATAGAGCAGAATGTACATTGTTCAGTCAGGAAGGTAAAAAAAAAAAAAGGAACTAGGAAGATGTTTTGTCGATTGAAGTATTCTAACTATCAATCAATGTTGTCTATAAATATAGACATTCTTGAATCAGAATATCATCTGAAATCACCTAAAAACTATACAAAATTGAATTGAAAGAATTGCTCTTTATATGAGCTATCTTTCCATTTGAATTTTATGATTGTATATCAAACGAAAGGACACGATTGCTTAATCTTCTTCATGGTGGTCTACCTTCCTACAGGGGCATGAGTCTTCTGTACTTGAAGAACCACACAAATGCAGAAAATATGAAGACTCCACAAACTCCTGTTATTATAAGGACCCACTGGAAAGCAGAGGGGACATTAAATAATTTAATTTCAAAATTCATCCCAAATATTCCTGCTACCACTCCAAAGATGGCAACCACAAATGTTGCAGTTGTGAGTAAAAGCTCAAACTGAATAAGCTGATTTCGCACATTATCCTGTGAAAAAAAATATTCAGTCAGCTGTTCTAAATTAAAATAATTCAGTCGGCTAAACAAGTTCAATGAACAATCCATATCATCATCACATAATACAAATAAAGGCATAGTGTGTAACTACCCTTGTTCTTTTAGAGCCCTATAACATTTTAGATAATCAATAACATTAAGGGGGAGTTTGTTTGAAGGTACATATTTATATTCTCAAGAATCACATTCCCAAGAATTTTGCCTAAAATATTATTCTCATGAACATGTTTGGTTGGCATTTAGTAATTTCAGAAAAATAAAATAAAATTTATTTAATTAAAAATTGAAAAAATAAAAGTGGAAGAGAAATGTGAAAGAATGAAGTGGAGATTGGCCGTTATTGCAAAAAGTAACTTCTATTCCCATAAGAATGTAAGATACCCACCTTTCACTATGGGAATAAGAAGTCATTGCCCATACACCTATTACCATAAAGCAACACAATTTGAAGAACTCCTACCTCTCCCCATTGTGAGTTGTTTGTGTGAACATGTGCAATAAATTATTGCACGTATGATCAGACATAAGAAACATGACGGATAATTAGGATAAATAAAATTGACATGAACCCTGGGGGAAAGAAAACAAACCAGTTGAATGTTGATGAAATCTTCTGTGTCATCAATGTATTCTTTCAACTGAAACAAAAAGCAGGAAACAGTGGTTGATAAACTGTTATGAAGCCAGAAAGAAAAGAGTTAGTGTAGATAACACTATGTTTACCGATGTCAACTTATTTAGAGTGCTATCAATGACAACAAAGTATGCTTCCAGCAACATCTCAAGCTCCTCTATACTTTCCGTAGTACTTTCAGAACTCCTCATGCTCTCATGTCGACTCCTAGCAATGCTGAAACACTTTTCAAGCTTCCGAGAATCAAGAGGTGATGAAACAGGAGAGACTGGAGCAGAAATGGATGCACCATCAACTGATTTATATCCTACCATAGACTGGTCTCCATAAAATGACGACTCCATTCGCCTTTTCTTCTCAGTAAGATACATTTCAGCCATATCTCCATCATCGTCCATAAGCTGCTCTATTTCATCTCTAACCTGAATATATGCATTTGCAAAACAAATAGTAATAATAAGACTCAAAAAATATGGTAACTGACGCTTGCAATCATAAAGAAAGAATGAAATATATATGAGCATATCACCTTCTGAACCCTCCTGGTCAGGGCAACAAGTCTGCTCTTCAACCGACGAACACGTTCTAAATTTAGTGTACTGATCTTTGATGTCAGTTCATCCAACAACGGATAAGCCTCTATTTCTAACTCTGCTGCCTTTTGTAAATGGCCAGAACAGAATTGAGAATGTTGCTAATTAATTTATCAAAACCATATGAACAAGAATATCAAAGAGAAATATTCTACAAAAGTACATGGATCAGGAAATTTGTTTGGATATAATATGACAGAACTTTGATTTTTTTAAATCTTATACATTAGCATGCTATCTATCATTGAACTTATCATGCCACTATATCATAGTTTTTTTTTTCTATATCAATGAAGACCATGTGGAGGTCATACTGTTTGTCTTCAATAATTTTCATCATACCTCTCAACAGTTATATAACCTCTATGGTTGCTCCCTGACATAAAATCGACTTGTTTCCCTAATATGTAAATCTACATCTTTTCTACAGTCAATACAGAATTGCTGTTTCCCACTCTTTGGCACAATCAACCTAACATTAACATGTAGAAACTCCCTAAGAGATGCAAAGTTTCATATTTAATTCCTTACTTTCTCTCTCCTTATTTCTAACTTGTAAGTTCAAAACACCTAGGCAACTTTACCACCAAAAAATCACAAGGGCCACATGATTTGTCAATGGTACTAGTTGAAATTCCTGCACAGCCAAGTGATCCTCTCATCGTAGTCACATAAAGGATTAACTGCAGTGGAGGAAGGGGATATTCATCCAATATAGGTTGTAGAGGTACATATATTGGCTTTCTCTAAAAAAATTACAACATAAGATTCTCTAGACTTTGCATTCTGTTACCACAAAAGGCCATTTTGGCCTCAATCAGTAGACAGTAGGTACAGATCAAACAACAATTACCAGCAAGTCCACTTGACCAGTTAACCTTAATACAATCATACTTCCCCCATATGATACAGGTTAATATTTGCAGGAACTCAATGCTAGTATGTAGACTATTCTATAGAAATACAAGATCTTTGTTCATAGCAACCATTTCTCTTTTATAATCTATCATAAATTACTAAAGAAAGAAATGAGGAATAATTTAAATTAAAAAATCAACATAAGTTAACCTTTGACTCAACTATGTACTTCTACTAACCTGGGAATCCAGAAACGTGCATGCCGCCTCCAGGGCAACTTCAAGAGCCCTGAACTCAAAAGGTAAATAATCAGGGGAAGAGTTACTAAATACATTTTCGAAATTCCTACTTCCTCTCCTTCGATTCATGTCAGAACTGTCTGATTGCCAAACCTCCCCTACCCCAGTTGTTGTCAACCGTCGTTGCAGTTCCATAACATAGTGCAATACATAACTATCAAGGGAGTTCAAGAGAAAAACCTCATCTGCTGTAATGATACACCGTATCTGCTCTAGATTTACAACAATAGCTTTTTCCCTACCAAGGATTGTTGATGGGTAGACAAACAGAGGATCAAGTAGGCGAAGATCACGTGCAGGTAGATCACAACGTCGCATCATGGTAAACTTGTCTACCTCAATGGCCTGAGAGTTTCCAGAAGTGTCAACACGAATCCATGACCGGAGACCTTGGCCTCGTTTCTTGAGCCCCAAAACATCCACCCCTTGGAAAGCTTGCCTTCCAGAGGCAGATGGTCGATTGGCAACCTCTCTTACGTTTAGAGCTGATGCAGGTTTTGGTGGTAGTAGTCTCTCCTTGAGATCTGCCATTGTGAAGGTTCCCAGATAGCTGAAAGCACATATGATATGAGGTAAGAGTAATAGCCACCTATTGATTTCAATAACTTTATACAAACAAAATATCACGCATATGACAGAGTAATGATCAATCTAGATGGATATCAATCTCTCAACATACTTGTGGCCCCAACAGATGAAGCATGCGTCTAATATGAATCTCCCACAATATATTCAGTGGCATCATGGTCTGAAGAATGATTAAAGTCTCATACAACTACAAGATATTGGGAGGACGAGGGTCATGTCCTTATTGACCCCTCTCACAATCACAAGTTTGCTATGGCCACATCATAACTACTGCACAACGGTCTTTACTTACTAATCTCCAAGAAACATTATCGATAATGTTATTAATACAAATACTATGCACTAGACTACGATTATCAACTTCTTCAATCAAAAGTAAATATCCAGGTTTTGGAAAAATAAGGAGCCCAAGTAAGTGATACTGAAGGAATACATGCACATCAATATCATACAAATTATAGACCAAGCAAAGCATCTATGCTAATATATTTCATCCGATTACACACACACACACACACAAAAAAAAAAAAAAAAAGAACACGTCTTTTTAAAGAACAGGACAAAACCTTCAAGCTCCAGAGGGTATCTTAAAAACATTCATACCTCCGGGTGTTCTTCAACAGAAATCGAATAATAACCAGGGATTTGCAATAAATCCGATGAGGGTATATTAAATTATGCGATACCACCGAAAGGAAGTGAATTTTTACCGAAGACACTGGAAACAGAGGAAGGTGGAAGATTAAAACCCTTGAATTACAGAGAGATTAGCGCCGAATTATGAAGAAAAACACTTCAGAGCGCAGTCCGTACTGTGGGTGTGGGTGTGGTGGGTGTTAGTTTAGTTCCCTCATAGCGCGGAACAAGATAAAAAAACCCAAACAACACCGTTAATCTCGTGATAATAATTAATAATCACTCAATTAGTTTATTCTACTCAAATACGATTAATTAACTGTATCTGTATCTATCACAACGTGAATAAATGTTAAATGTGAATCTCACGAGACTCTCGTACCCTACCAATTTAAGTTATAAACATTATGGATAACCATTGGAATAGTTATTCGTGAAGTTTATAAGTAATATGAAAAACTTATTATGAAATATGATTTTAATAAGTTAATTATATTAAAAAATAATTAATATCGATACATATAATATAATTTTTTAATATATATTTAATAAACATATCTAAATATTTGATTATTTAGTTTATCTAATTTTTTTATCTTTTCTTATTTCAGATTCTTATTTTATTAATTAGGTATATTATGTTTATTTTATCAATTAGGATAATTGTTAATTATAATCCTATCAAATAGGATTCTCTTTTATTTTAATTTTATCAATTAATGAGTTATATATAATTAATTTAATTTTTATTTTGAATATTGAATTATTTCTCATATTATTACTTTCGTAACAATTTTTTAATGTATATTTAATACACATATAAGTTTACATAATA
>PYAF01000519.1:126308-227874 GCA_007407185.1 Glycine tomentella | reverse complement strand
TAAAAATAAATAAAATGTAAAAGTAGTAAAAATTGTTGTTGGTAGGAATTGAACCTTGGACCTCTTGGTTATTAAAAATAGACATTACCATCTCCTCTAATTTTTAATATTAAACATATGTTGCAGTACTTAATATTTGAGGCCCCTTATTTTTTTGGGCCCTGTGCGGTTGGACACCTTGCATGGGCCCAGAACCGCCTCTGGTTTGAACGGTAAAATCATTATATATATAAAAAAAAAACATTTTCACATATTTTTTTAAAAAGGAAATACCACCAGGTTATCAAATAGATTTTTGACAGAAATTACACTCTTATATATACTAATAAAAATGTGAACTTCATCTTTTTATTTAACGAGTATATTTATATATTTCTATGTAAATTTCACTCGATGATAACAAAAATATATACTATACATTCTTTATATGACAAATGTTATTACATTAAAAGTATTGGATAAAGTCTATTGAAGTTTATAATAATGTTATTTTCATGTTTTTTACTTTTAGTTTTTGATTGATTTTTCTACGAACACTGTAAGAATTGTTCAAAATATTGACTCTCTACAAATTCACATTCTTCCCCCTGGATAACACATTAATTAGAACAAAAAAATAGTGTTGGCCTCATTCAGAAAATTAATGAAGTACCCATACCCAAAGATGAAAATAACAAATGAAGGCAAATTTATTTCTAAAAAACTAAAATTTTAAAAGGTTATTTTCGAAGAAATGAAAATAAGAAATACTTTCGAAACCCAAGCCCACCTTTTTTTTTTTTACTTCAAAGTGATATCCAAATAGGAGAGTAGCTTCTTCTTTTTGTGTTTCACACTTATTTCATTAGTGAGATCGGTTAGTCCAACAAACCACAAGAGTCATTTGTGGTTTGTACGAGTACAGTGACGTCCACCAAATATAGTTGCACTTGATTTAACATTATTTTTCTTACATGCCCATTTCGTCATCATTGTGCTTTTCTTCTTAACTTTGGCAAGTTCAACAATATTAACCAAAGAAATTTAAATATTAGTTATAAATAATAAAATATATAACTTATCATACATTGCTGTTTAATAATATGTTTTAAAGAAATAAAAAAATATTATGATCAAGCAATAATAATAAAAAAAAGCAAAGCAATAAACACCCAAACACACACATATATATATAGCAAAAAATAAAATAAATAAAGAATGAAAGCTATCTTATGCTTTCATAGGAGATTTTTTCTGCTGTCAAGAGAGTCCTCCCGTATTTCAATTCTTTTTCATCTTCACATGTTCATATATATATATATATATATATCTATTTTTTTCTTATTTCAATTCTTTTTCTTCTTCACATGTACATACATACATCTACTTTTTCTTCCCGTATCAATACCACATCTTTTTTTTTTCTTCCGATACCAGTAACAGTATTCCACTCCTATTTCTCTCAAATCCCTAACTCTTTTCCCATATTCCAAGTTTCTTTTGTCTTCACATTCTCATACTTACATCTCCTTTTTTCTTCCCGTATCAATACATGTATTCCACTTTTATTTCTCTCAAATCCCCAAATCTCTTCTCGTATTCTGACTCTCTTTCTTCTTCAAATTCCCAAACGTACATCTCTTTGGTGCTTTGAATAATACTTAATTTCCATGTAACGTTTGTGAATTGGCCAAAAGTCATTATATGCTTTTTTTTCCTCTTCTATCATACCCTGTATTTGAAAGTTACAAAAAAAGTACACAAGGTATTCCAAAATCTCCCACAAACACAAATTCTATACATATTTCTTCACCTGAAATTCTCCTCTAATGATCCAAGTACAGATCTCACCAATGAAAGTCATCATCCACCTAATGAGACACCAAGTCTACCTCACACCAAAATCGTTTATGGAAAAGTGTTTGAAAAAACAATTGACAAGTTGAATATGACCAATATTTATGCACCAACTCGAGAAGTAATGTTGAAGATAAAATTTGAATTTGAATTATTGTTTCTCTCTTAAGTAGGAATATGTTGTTAAAATAATCTAGATAAAGAAGAAATTTGAATTATTGTTTCCTAATATTATGTTCAAATTGTTAACATTATTAATATAAATATACCTCATTTAATATATGAAATATGAATGAATGAAATGAGAAATTATTATTTCAATTTATCCGTATATATTTTTTAACAGTGATAAATTTAATAATATATATATATATATATTGGTGTAAATAAAACTATTCAACATCATTATTAATCAATTATGGATGATATATAGGATCAAAACATTATATCTTTTTATAATATAAAGCGGTACATATGGATATGAAATCTAGTTTTGTATAAACAGACACTTAAATAGTGTAAAGATTTTTATAGCGTTAATTATTTAGAAACTAATCACTATAGATTTATTTTTAAAGTAAATATTATATAAAAATTAATAATTTTGTCATACACAATAAATTTATAATTTATAATTGGCAAATAATATAAAAAAAATTGCACTGTAAAATAAAATAAACTTTGTTGTTGAATGACTATACGGGTTTGTTTAAGAAACTTTTTACAACCGTTCCCATTCTTTTATTGCCTAAAAAGTTTTGGTTGCCTAATGGCTAATGGATGAGGTATTACTTGTTTGTTTACGTATAGAGATAGGTATGAGTTATACTGACTTTGTTTGCTGGCAATACGATTTAATTACATTGCTACCTGCTTCTTGGTCGTTACATATATATAAATTGCTTTTTCTTCTCTTTTTTTTTTTCTTACATAATCTAAACGAAAAAGACGACGAATGTGTGTAGGATGCCATTTTAATAAGACGCATTAGAAGCTTTCGGCGTGCATACCAATATGAGTCGGACTTGTTCAAATATTTTGTATATTTAATTTGAATAATATATTTAATATATAAGAATGATATTATCCGTTTTAATTAGTCGCTGTATTTTTAATCTTAAGTACACCAAAAAATATCTTTAATCTTAATATTTAATTTATTCTGTAGAAAAATCCGGTATATCCTGACATTTTGGATGCTTGTCGTCTAATATATATCTAGATGAACAAAGCACATAAGGTATACACAAAATGAGATGAATTGTAGTCGATAGAGGAGACATTATGTATATACACGAAGGAAAGAGAAAATATATGAGAAAAAAAATGATAAATATGATAAATGATGTTTTTTTTTTTTGTGAATATATGATAAATGATGTGATAAAAAAAAATAGTGATTATAAAGATCAAAATGTATATGAAATGAAAAAAAAAAGTGAGCAAAGTTTATAATCTTTTTTTTTATATATATTTTCGTATAGTACGTTCTAACCTATATCTAATGCAGAAAATAGTTAGATTTTTTAAATGATTAGCAAATTTGGTTGAAAGTTTTGTCTGATGCAAAAAAGAAGCAGCAGTTAATGGGAATGCATCATTTTGCTCATATGTGATTTGGAGCCATCAACTACTTCCACATATATGTATATGTATGTGTGTGTGCTTGTGAATTACTTGTCACATAAGCTTGTGTATATATACATAGAAGGTACGTGGTCAGAGGAATGCCTTGCATGAATAGTCTATTGAGTATTGTATTGAGTATTGAGTGAGGACAAGCTAGCTAGATCGATGAAGACTCTCCACGTCCTCCTAGTTTCTCTCTTTGCTTTCCAGGAATTGCTGCTTGCTTCTACTCATCCTACACCTTTGCGGACACAGCTGTCACTGGGTATTAATCACTTCAATTCTAACTGTCTGCGCTTTCAAATTTTGTTTGTAATTTGTTTCTTACTGTTCTTAATTACTCATTACAATTAATTTACACATAACTAACTTGCCATGCCACCTATAATATTTTCTGGAAAACGATTAGTATAAGATAAGAGAAAAACGTGGCATGCTGCATGTAGTAAGAGAGAGAGAAATATATGAATTAATTAACATATATCGTGGCTACGTACCTCTTAATTTCAGGCTATTCTTCATCAAATACTGGAGCAACTCTGAAGAAAGTGAGTTTAAGGCCACCAACACATCCACGTCGACACTCACCACCACCACCAACTCCTGGCTATTCTCCTGAACCCGGTCCAGGACGAACTCGAAGAGCTCCTCCGACTCCAAGACCTTTCATTAATATTGTTGTACCAGCTAGTAATAATTCTGATCCTTCTGCTGCGCAGCATGATAGGAGCTGAATCGGTTGCCCTATTTTATTTATGTGTGTGAATTAATGTATGTTTTACTCTACGTGCTTGGCCAAAATTAAAGACTTTAAGAGTTGAAGTCCTTCGCTTTCATTATTCTATGCTTTAAGAAAAACCAACTTCATGTAAATTATTTATGTTCTGTTTGCTTGTATATGTGTATTTAAATATTAATTTGTTGGAGACTGGATCGAGTTGATGACCGTGAGTGCTAATTTACTTGATATTTAACTGATGATCATGATCTGATATTTGGGAACTCGGTTTTGGAGTGCTACATGATTTTAACTCTTACATCAAATTAAGAAAATTATAACTATTTGTGGCAGCAAATAATTATTCCATTACTAGCAATTAATTACTTATATATAATCAATTTTAGAAGACTAAATTACACACACACAGACATACATACATACATATATATATATATATATATATATATATATATATATATATATATATATAAGAGATGAAATGTACATTTTAGTTAACTACACTATTCTAATATATGATGTTTTCAATCCCTTTAATTTTTTCAAAATTTGAAACATTGATTTTATTCCTTATATATACTTTTTAAATATTCAAATATGAGTCCCTCTACATCGAGAGAAAAAGTATATTAGCCTTAGGAATTAAAGTTTTTTATATATTTAAAAATAAGTTTAATTATTTTTTGGCCTTCCTATTTGTTTATTTGTTTACTTTTATCCCACTGTTATTAAACGATTTAATTTAATCTCATATTTTCAAAATCAAATCAATTTGATCCTTTCTATTCAAATTAACTTAACGTCATTAATATTTATAATTAATGACATTTTTAAACTGTCACTAATTAGTGACAATTTTTAGTAATTAAAATTTGAATAAAGGTAATTAAAAATTGTCACGATGATTTTTTAGCAACGATTTCAAATTACCATTAATTATAAACACTAATGACATCAAGTCAATTTAAATAAAAAGGACTAAATAAACTTGATATTTAAAATACGCAATCAAATTAAAAAAAATATAAATAGTGAAACCAATAAAAGTAATTAAGCCTTAAAAATGTAGAAAGAAAAATCAATATTGATTCTAAAAGTCGAGGACACAAACCAAAATTTAGAATATTTTTAGGAACTAAAGACACCCATTAACCCTTAATCAATTTAAGTTAGCACAACAAAGTATTATTTAAAAGATAAATGACACTCTCATCGATGAAGAGATGTGAGTATTTCAACGTTTTTTTGTTGTGTTGAAATATATAATTTAATTCATTTAGCTCAATATCATTAAAGAATATATTTTTTTTAATATTTGATTTTTTTTCTTCTAATTAGGACATACTAGATTTCAAAAAACATCAAACCAAATGTATTATTAATAGTATATAAAATACTAAAAATGCAATATTAAATGGAAAAAAAGAGTTTATGATCACGAGTTTTTTTTATAAAAATCAAATAATCTAGTAAATATATTTTTGTAAAAAAATACACAAATATATTAACAAATTGGTTTTTGGTGAAAAAAACTCTTTAATAGAAATTATTATATTTTTTATTAAATAGTATATAAATGGTGAAAAAACGTGGTCTGTAACCATTACGGGATAAAACTGTACATTTAAAAATAAGAAAAATCTAATATTTAAAATTTTCAGGCAGAGGAGTGTAAAAAAGTATTTTAGTCATAATTTAGTATGACCAAAATAAATAATAGAGCAAAAATTAGTATGTTTGCATTTTCCAAGAGAATGAAGTTTATATTTTAAAACAATAGAAATAGGTGTAATACTTGCATCTCTCATAAAATGGTAGTAAGAGACTTGGGTCATTTCCATGGTATTCTGATTTGATCTTGACTCTAGCTTTACTCACGTGTCCTATGTTGAATAAAATGACGCTAGAGTCAAATTAACACCTATTTTTTATTCCATGGTATTCAAATTAACACATTTAGTTTGCACACAAAATAAGATTTTTTTTTTTTTTTGTAGAAGATTGTGTACACTGTTTGTCCGAAATATAATTCACTTCTCGTTTAATTTGACATGAGTATCGTGATATATTTCACTTTAATTTTTGTGTGTAGTTTGGATGCTAATTTTATTTTATTTTCTAATGTTATAAAATTATGTTGCTATATTTTTATGTATTATTTAATTATTATATTATTATTTTATTAATACTGGTTCATATATAGTTAAATAATTGAATCCTGAACTAATAATTTGACTAATTTAATGATTGGTATAATTTAAAAAATGGTTTAAATAATAACAAGCTTATTGAATTTGATTGAATTCAGAGTAGTTGAAATCTAGTATAATGGTTGGACATTAAGAGTTTGAAAAGAAACTTTTTAATTAATGTTTAATAAAAAAGTCGCTGACTCAAGAAAAAAAAACTTAAAAATTAAAGAAATTTGTATTAGATTGCAAATGTAAATAAATAATTAAAGAATATTATATTAGTAGCAATAATAAACTAATAATTGTGAGTAGTTTATGTTTGTGATACGTTGAGGAATGTGAAATGTGAAGATGGAAGTAGAAAGGAGGGATGAACACGTGGAGAGGGGAAGGTAGACCCCACACCGAACCCTTTAAAATGTCTACCTCGCCGCTAGGGCGCCAAAACCCCCAATCCTATTGTCCTCACCGCAACCCCCAATTTCTCTACTGCCAAAGCCCAAGGTATGTATGCTTTTCCTAACCCTAATCCCCCATTAACATTCTTCTTCTCTCCTCTCCCCACCTATTCCACCTTCTTTCTTTCTTTCTTTCTTTTTTTTTTTTAAATTCATTTCTTCAAGATTTAGGTTTTTTTATTTTCCGATTCCTATGCTCTCGCCTTTCTTCAAATGTTTCTTTTCTCATCTGTTAGGGGTCGGTGTAAATTTGGGGGAAACTACTGGGACTCGATTTATGCAATTTTACACTTTTTTACTTGTCTTGCACTGATCTTTTCTAACTCAACTTTACATTTTTCATGTTTCTTTGCAGTGCCTAGCATCTCTGCTTGCTTCTTGCTATTCTTCATTTCAAGACTGGGGAGCACGTGATATGGCAGTTTCGGTGCGAATGCGGTGGTAATTTCAATACTTTTGTGCATGCTCAGAGGAATGTGAGACTTATCTTTACGGATTCATCCAATAACATACTCTGTAGAATCACTAGCTATCTATTCTATGGTTATCCTCAACTTGTATAATTTTTATTTCGCCGAATTTACTTGTCCCTTTCTTGCTTTTTATATGGCAGAATTATCATCTTGCCCAACTGAAAGAACGAGAATATGCCCTTTGCTTCTGCTTCCATGGCAAAAAGGAGTGAAGAGCTAGGATTAAGCTTAATGAACACTGATTCTGCTAACCATGACAGGATTCCTGGTGGTCGCCACCAGAATGATACAACCGCCCCTCTGCCTCTGGTTTCACCATCTCCTTTCCCCCACTGGAATTTGCATGAAACATCTCAATATTATAACAATGAACCAGCTGGAGTTAATTCAATGATTGATTCCTCTCAGTTCAGAAGTTATGAGAATTTCCAGATGGACCATAATTACTCACACAGAGCAGAAGAACCTAATTTCCTTCCATGCAGACCAGATTCTCGTTTTCCTTGTCCAGAAGGATACTTAGGGTGGCCATATCAACATGATAGGCAGAATAATCTAGCAATGCCTTCCGATGTGAGGAATGCTTCCTTCAATCTAAATAATTTTGAGAAGCCTGACAATGGTGGGATGTGTGTGACCCCAAGTTACGGTTCGGCTACCAGGCTACAAATGGTCAACCCTATTGGAACAGCAATGAGTGCTAATATTTGTCGGCCTTCACTAGATATGAATTTGGGAATGGCTCTGTGTAATCCAAATCAAAGTTGTGTAGAACCATTGCTTACAATAGGAAAACATGATGAAAGTTTTATGACCACTGGTTCTGGAAGTAATAACAAAGAGTCCAAATCCAGTGATGTAACACCAAAATTCAATGTGACTGGTAATTCTGAGAGGGCATTTCTTCCTCCAATCAATACATATCAGAATCATCTGGGTAGCAGAAGTTCCTCAAACCCCTGTTTCGACATGAATGACACCTTTTCTGCTTTTCAGAATGACAGTGAAGTCATATCTGATTTAGTTCCTGCAGGCAATCATGAAGCTCTGTTTGATTCTATACCTGGTTTATGGTTGGGGCCATCATATGCTTTTCAATGGCCAGCTGCTGGTGACCAAAACCGTTATTTAGGGCAGTTCAACAGGGATTTAGGTCTTGGAGGTGTGAAAGACACACGTATGGAATTTACAGATGTAGGTCTCACAAATGGCCTTGAAAGCTGCATGGATCTAAATTCATTGCCAATTGTTGGCTGTCAAACTATGCCTTTTGAAAGTCGACAGAGCTGGGCGAATAGACAGCTAGTTCCCTCTTCAAGTGGAATGGTAACTGATAAGTTGCCTACTGAGCTGTTACCTAAAAATAATGATAAGTTCTCATCACAGTTTTTTTCTAGTCCTCCTTTAGCTGTGGCCACTAGAAGCACCAGAGGGCAAGATCTTTCAAGTATGTGTTTTACCGCTTAATTCCTTATTTTCTGCACATAAACGTTGATATATGTCATATCTCGTTAAATTTCACTTCTTTCTTGAAAAGCAGAAACGTATTTGATCATCTTTAGCAGTTTTGTTTATGCTAAATGAAATTTAGTCGTTTGTTCCTTTGCTTTTGTTAGTGAACATCAAATCTGTTTCAAATGTAGCTGATAATTTTTTTTTTATCTTGGTTATAAAGGGTTCTTTTTAAAGCCACTTTTGGTTTTAAAGGGTACTTTTTAATCTTTCAAGTTCTAGTAGACCACATTCTTCCATTTATTATCTTTGTATGCTATTCAGCAGAGATAATTAGATAAATTATCTGCCTCTGATTTGCAGTTGCAGTGACTAAATATTTCTCTTAGAGACTCATTTTTTGGATTTATAATTTTTTTTCCTATATTTGATGATATCTGAATTATCTTTTTATAATTTTCTTTGCACAAATAAAAGTAAAACAAACAGGATTTTGAACTCCTGAAGGGATCACATTCCAAACTTCTGAGGTGGTACCTCTTACTGTTTCTTGCCAACTCATTGCTTGGTTGTACTTGAAATGATTCAAATGAATTTCATGAAGTATCTCAAATCGAACAATCTTTTGAAGGGGGGAGTAGGGAGGGGATGGAAAAGTGTGTTGCATTAGTTGATTACCATATTTCTGCTTCATAAAATTAAACGTACTCTGCAAGCTACATTTTCCAGTAATTGAATTTAGTATTGTTCATGTTTGTTGAAAGATGTTCATTTAACAGTATCGCTAGGAATTGCTTATGAATTTTTAAAACTTTTTTGCTTGGTTTACTTATGGTGCTTCCTGCCCTCAAGTTTAGCACATGGGTGAAAAATTGCTTTGTTTAGTTTTCATGAAACATGACAACTGTGGCACAACTAAGTATCAACAAGCGATCATTTGCTAATTGTTTTTTGTATGATGTAAAGTGTTAGAGCATTTCATTTGATGCATATAGGCAGATATTACATGTCTGTAGATTTTAAAAAATTGCTGGTGAGTGAAAGGTCTATTATTATTTATTGATTAAGATTCATGGCCTCCTGTAGGTAATCATGGTCAATCACAGGCAGGTGGTTCTATTCAGCGATCAAACTCTCTTCTTCGACCACAATCTACTTCTGGTGATTACCTTTTTAAACATATCATGCTATTCACTCATCATTGGATATTTCTTTATTTTTATACAATGGAAGCAATAAACCAATTTATTCAGATGTAGGAATACAATCCGGAAAGGAATATATGACTGCTCAAGTTTCAAGGCCTTCCAACATGTCATCTCTAAAGAGAGCTGCTTCCCAACCACTGTCATCCACTGTCCAGAATCAACACAGGAAGACTCTACCAACTCAGCTCATATATCCATCAATTCCAAATCGGAGCAGATTGGCTCCATCAGTCCCAAATACATCCCGAGCAATGTCTCCCTTGGTCCGCCCAGCCCAATCTCTCACACCCCAAGCTCCTCACACTGTTGTTTCTCCATTTCCTACGACTTGGACTAAATCTGTTCTACAAGCCCCAAGCACAACCCGTGCAATTCATCCCAAAATGCACACAGCTCCATTTCTCGCACCTAATGACAAGAGAATATCTTCTCTCCACCACCCCTCATCCCATACTTCACCTCGTACAAACCAATCTAACCATCAAATGTTAGCTCAGGCTTTGGCTCACCAACGTTTGAAGGCTCCAATTATACCATCTGCTCCCCGTATTGCTTCCAATTACATTAAATTTAAAGGTATTCCTTTGAGCTTCTTCATTTCTTCTTGCATATTTAACAACTTCCTTTTGTGAACTTCCATGATTGTTTCAGGAAGTTAATTTATTTGGTTTTCTTCACAGTATATCTAGGTAGACTTGCATCTACCTTACTGGTGCATTTAAACAGACATTGAAACTATGTTCATTATTCTGTTGAAGAGCATGATGTTGTTAGATTTCATATTCCAATGAAATTGCTCAATTAAAAAAGCTTTTCATGAATTGTTCTTATCCTAATTCTCCTTCAGCTGAAAAGAATCCCAGGAGAGTCATCTTACTGGTAGGGTTGTTTTAACTGAATAATTCTGAGGTATGGCCTAAATATCTACCAAATGTATTGCAGTAAAGCTAACTATTTCATCTGTGAGAATACTGGGTCAAAAGAAACGGAGAGATCATTGAAATTCATCCAAAAAATTGAACCTTAATTCAAGAGGCCTTGATAGTTGATACTCATTCCTTGCCTTTTGATATTCTTTTCTTTGAGTTATGGTCCAGTCATTGTACTTTATTTGGCCTATGATGTCAATAATATATAAGCTGTCATGTTGTGGACAAGATTTCTTCGTTTTCTTTAAAATCTGGTCTATCAATTATATGAACGGATTCTGAGTGCTTATAGTTATAGCTCCGGGAAAAGAATAACGAAATTCATGGATTAGTTTTTAAATCTAAACATTTATCTATGAAGTTTAAATTCATGGTGAAAGAATTAGCAAGTTGATGCCTTTGTAGAAATGGATATGGATTTTGTGGAGCATTACTTATTATATCCTAATGTGTTAACTTTATTCTGGTTCAGATAAAAAAGCAGAACCAATTGGTTATAAATGCCTTTTGTGCAAGAGGGATCTCTCCTACGCACCAGAAGGGCCCATTTCCCAGCCACCTGTTCCGCCTGCTACTGCTGTTCTACCATGTGGCCACACCTTTCATGATTACTGTTTGGAGCGAATAACCCCTGATGACCAATCCAAATATCCTCCATGCATTCCTTGTGCTCTTCTCGAGTAGTGAATTTAGGTTTACATTTTGATTTCTTCCTTTTTGATCTCAAAAGTTCTTGGTGGTAAGAAAATGGAAAATACCGAATTTTGGAGAAGAGGTAGGCCATTATTATATCATAGTAAGGTTAAATTATATTTATATATGAATGAATATCATAGTAAGGTCCGCCATGTCCGAGCATATAGCTGTTGAGGTCATTAAACCTCAACGGCATAATTTATAGGTAAATTATGCCAACTATACATAATTTACCTATATATCACCTGACATTTTAAAATATTATTTTTAAACACTGCCGGTCTCGTATTGTCTTCTAGACGCCAACTTTATAATTCTTTCACGTAAACAAATTCGAGAGTTGTGAGGAATTTGATCCGTTTGGTTTAAAAAGAATTGATGGTAATTGTGTTTGAGAATGGTGGTTTAAAATTGAATTTAGAAGAATTCATTTTATTTGGATGTGAAAATAAAATTATTTATATAAAAAAAATAACAGCATCATGGAATTAGTTTTATTCATTGGTTGAATAGAGTTCAAAATTATAAATGAAGAACCGCGAGGCCAGCCATAGATTATTCATTATTCGGTAGGAAGGACGAATACTCTGACACAGTTCAAAATTGTATTGCATTTTGTCATGGTCATTGTCCCTTTCAATTCTCTGCTCTCTTCTCTTGTTTGGTATTAGAAATAATTAAAGATGTTTTTGAATGGCTTCTCTCCAGTCGGTGCTTTCCCCTATAATTTACTGGAAATCCCGAAGGAGATATCTTGTCAGACTCTTTCTTAAGTCTTAACTTCACCTCCCTTATCGTATTAGGAAGTGAATGTGATGTTGAAGGTGTCACTGCTATCCAATCATTGAAATTGAAAAGGATTCATTTATCCAATTTCAATTTGTGAAAATATTGTTGCTACATTAACAGCTGAATCATTCCAGTACAATTTCAGATTTTATTTCCCACTCATATCCATCCTTGGGTTGGTTTGGTTTCTCCGTTTTGGATCTTCTTATGCTTATATCTTTGCTCTTAACCGGCAGGTAAGAGACAAATCTTGAAGTAACTGAATATGTACTTGTGACGTTAAGTTCTGGCACATGATTCTTCTTATGGATATACTCAATATTTAGTGTGATCGTAGTATGGCACTTTGAAGAAATTGCCCCCTACAACCCCTTGCTATCATGATTTTTCCGAAGTTAAACAATTTATGACTGAAAACTAATATGTATAAAAATCCAGGACCTTGCCAAATCAATCATAATGTGAGGATATGTGATATTTACCAAACACATCAGTCTTTATTTCAGAAGACGTTTTCAAAGCAATGAGTGACCAGTAGCAACCAACATTTGTAATTTCTCTTCTTTATATGGCTGATGATGTATATAGCCATTAAACGCAGCCATATTACATTATGGCTATGCCGCTGCTTATGTTGTCATAGCCCAGTTCAAGAAACTGGCACCGAATTTATGGGCATAATCATATATTCCAGCTGTTCCTTCGCAAAGTTTGCACATTTGCATTTCGCTGCTTGATTTTTACCATGATATCTGCATAAATAAACAACACTACATAAAGCAAATTCAGTGTTTTATCCCCTCGCGGTTCACAACACAATACACAGTGCAAATTACACTAACTTTTTTATCTTTTCAACGTTTATAATAACCTTCGTTACAAAAACACACAAAGTAAATGTTTTTCTTGGTAATAAAAGTGTTAATATGATGTATTTTAAATAATTGAGGAGGGTTAATATAAAATTAAAAAGACAAGAATATCATGTGCAATATTAAGAAATCACAGAGTTATAAGAGTTTTTGTTTTAGTCCTGAACTTTTCTTGTTTTCCCTTGGACCCACTGCACCAACAAAACAAACAGAGAGCAGTTGTTTTTCTATTCTCAATATGTGCACGTGGCACCCCAATTTCTCACGCACAATTGGGGTCAAAATCCATCACTCAGAATCTCTCAATTTCTGCTTCTCTCCTCCCTCCGCCTGAGACAACAAGACCTTCAACTTGCAGAGGAAACAGCAACATGGTAACCCAGAGGAGTGCCTCCTCCCCCAATCAAGTCAGTTTCATATTGCCCTTTGAGATTACTTTCTTTTTACTGTTAAAGGACACTGGAAGCGACATCCATCAACATCTGCAACTTGTGAATATGATGTTAACTATGGTGGTGGATCATATACTAGTGGTGATCTGGGGATTGAGAAGCTGAGTTTTGGAGGCATTTCACTGAGTAATTTTGTGTTTGGTTGTGGGAGGAACAAAAATGGTCTATTTGGAGGAGCCTCAGGGCTTATGGGGTTGGGAAGAAGTGACCTCTCAAACCAATGCTACATTTGGAGGAGTTTTTTCTTACTGCTTACCTTCAACTGATCAAGCTTCAGACATTTTAAAGGTCAAAAGAGTAATTTAATCACTTATTTATTACGCTTTTATCTAACTAATTTATTATTTCTTGTTATCTAGATAAATTTAAATTTTCTTTAACCTACTTAATTTTTTCTTTTATTAGATAATTTCTTTTTCTTTTTTTTTATGATAATGGAACATTTTTAGTGCTACATCTTAAATTCAAAATTTGATTTTTACTAAATCTTTCTTGAAGAGATCTTTAATACAGAGAATATGTTATTATAGAAGAATCTTTAAAATTTACACGTTAAAAAAAGAATAAATTTTTTTTTTCTTTTTTAAGATTTTGAAATTTACCACTAAAGAAAACAACAAGACATATTTAATCATAAGTAACCATAAAAAAAAATTAAAACTTCAATTTAAAATATTATTAATAATATCCATTTTCAGCAACACACAACTTTAGTCGTCCTCTCTTATTTTCTTAGTAGTAATTAACTAAATCTTGATGGTGATTGGTGGCACGAGACGGGTGGGAATCTGGAAGGGAAAGATGCTTTCACAACAAATTACAAATTCCAAGATTGACCGCAGAACACCTTGTTCATCTTAAATAGTATAAATATTCGATTCCATCATAAGTTAGATGCATGCTATGGAGTTCCTCACCCTTTCAGTTACTGTAGCCGCAGCTGCTTTTTCTATCCTCTGCTTCTTCCTGCTACTCACTAAGAGACATGCGGGAGCCGGAGCAGGAGCAGGATCACTTCCCCCAGTACCAGGTATGTCTCATGTTCGCATGCATGTCATTGGATATGAATACAAGCATAAGGTTGGTTTTGTGGTGGTTGCAGCGGTTCCAGGTTTACCAGTGATAGGGAATCTGCTGCAATTGAAGGAGAAGAAACCTTACAAGACCTTCACACAGATGGCTCACAAACATGGGCCCATCTTTTCCATTAGAACCGGTGCTTCCACTCTCATTGTTCTCAACTCTCACAACCTTGCTAAGGAGGTCACTCCCTACTCTTTTCAATTAAATCTACATCATAACACTCATCTTGCTATTTCACTCCTACTCCTATCCTATTCATATTCATATCTAGCTTATTATATTGGATCAGGCCATGGTCACCAGATTTTCATCTATTTCAACAAGAAAGCTATCCAATGCCCTCAAGATTCTCACTTCTGATAAATGTATGGTTGCCACTAGTGACTACAATGAATTTCATAAAACGGTCAAAAGACATATTCTTACTAACTTCTTGGGAGCCAATGCCCAGGTTTCGTTACCTTATCACTACTTGTCTTTAATTTTCTGTGTATGGTTTGTTTTGTTGCTTGCTGAGTCTCTTGTATTTTTCAATATTTAGAAGCGACACCATATCCACCGAGAAGCCATGATGGAAAATATTTTGAGCCAGTTTAGTGAACATGTTAAGACCTTCTCTGATTTGGCAGTTAATTTTAGGAAAATATTCGCCACTCAACTTTTTGGATTAGCATTGAAGCAAGTAAGTCTCTCCTTAAATACTACTAATAGCATTCTCTGAGACTGAGAGTAGAATATTACCTAATTTATAAGATTGGCAGGCTCTGGGAAGTAATGTAGAGACCATTTATGTGGAGGAGCTTGGGAGTACATTATCAAAAGAGGACATATATAAGATTCTAGTGGTTGATATAATGGAGGGTGCAATCGAGGTGGATTGGCGAGATTTCTTTCCATACTTGAAGTGGATTCCAAATAGGAAGGTGGAGATGAAAATTCAGAATCTTTACGTGCGCAGAAAAGCTGTCATGAAGGCCTTGATGAATCAGCAGAAGAACAGAATGGCTTCAGGAAAGGTAAAGTTTTCTTGACTATGCTATGACTACGATAGAGTTATCCTAATTTGATTGTTTGGGATGTCACAGGAAGTAAATTGTTATTTTGACTACCTGGTATCGGAAGCTAAAGAACTGACTGAAGATCAAATTTCCATGCTAATCTGGGAGACCATTATTGAGACATCTGATACTACGTTAGTTACAACTGAATGGGCTATGTATGAACTTGCTAAAGACAAAACTCGTCAGGTGGTTGTTTGTTTTTCTTTTGTGTCTGGTTAAGTGGCTAACCATGTATTCGTTGTTTATCCCATTATGGACACTTTTTCGATCACCGGACTAATCCTCTTTATATGGCAGGACCGTCTTTATAAGGAGCTTCAATATGTATGTGGACATGAAAATGTTATAGAAGACCAATTATCTAAGCTACCATACTTGGGGGCAGTATTCCATGAAACTTTAAGGAAGCATAGTCCAGCTCCGATTGTGCCACTAAGATATGCTCATGAAGATACAGAATTGGGAGGATATCATATTCCTGCAGGAAGCGAGGTCTGTTTATTTATTTTCTAAATTCACCATCCATATTGTTCTTATCTGTGTATATAATATGATTGAAAGGCTCATGTCATGTTAACAGATCGCAATAAATATATACGGATGCAACATGGACAACAATCGGTGGGAAAATCCTAATGAGTGGATCCCTGAGAGATTTCTTGATGAGAAATATGACTCCATGGATTTATACAAGACCATGGCCTTTGGAGCAGGGAAGAGGGTGTGTGCAGGCTCTCTTCAGGCCATGTTGATAGCTTGCACTGCAATTGGCAGATTGGTTCAGCAATTTGAGTGGGAGCTGGGACAAGGGGAAGAAGAGAATGTGGATACAATGGGCCTTACCACCCACAGGCTCCATCCCCTGCTAGTAAAACTCAAGCCAAGAATCAAGTAATATGCTATAGCATTAATGCTGCCTGTCTATTTACTAAGTTTATCATCCATGAATAAGGCTTTTACTATACTGTCTCTATTTTTCATCCAATCATTTGTATGAAAAATTAGAAACTTGGTAACAGTCATCATCATTTTGAGTTGTTTCACGGTAGGAAGCCGATGTGTCTAGTCCCGTTAACTTTCATCTCTGAATCACAGATTTTTTACGACATGATGTAAGCCACCTTGCGTAGCAAAATATTGAAGCTCATTGCTTTTATTCACTTATTTTTTTCCTTAAGGAGGTAAGTCATAACGACTTCTAAAAGTCGTAATAAGGACTTCTTCTGGAAATCGTAATCGATATTATGACTTTTTTTTAACTAAAGTTGTAAAATATTTTAAGACTTTAATTAATTTTTTTAAAAATTTACAACTTTAAATTTGTAGAATTAAATATATTTTTTTAATTAAAGTCATAAAATATTTTATCACTTTGGTTAATTTTATGAAGCTGACAATGTAGATGATTACAGTGGTAGTGGCATTGATATTAGTAATCCAGTTCATAGGTATGACCATTTATACAAATAGGCTGTGAAAGCTGGAGGAAGGTAAGGAATTTCATGATCATTACAGGACTGCGGTACATGCATTGTAGAATATATTGAGCAAGCTTCATCTTGTAAACGTTGAGGATCCCAATATAATTTACAAGTATTGATGTCCGTATAACTAGGGCATTGACATTGTATAGTATTTGCAAAAAAAAAAAATTCCTTGTTCGTCTTCCTAATCATTTCACGCCAATATTTGGTTGCTGAAACTTGCAAATTTGTCGTGATCATAGTAATTCATAGGAATAAACTTTGAATAGGAGCTTCCCAGATATCTCCTAAACGGGCAAAGCCAGTAGAATGACCTCTCCATTTTTGTAAGAGAACCGATATTTCCTACGAATAAGAAAATTGTTACGAAACAACATCTATGAATACATTTCACAAACACGATTTCGAAGTTCTGCATAAACGGCAACAAATATCAATCATCCTAAATGTTGAATTTGACTTGTTGTATAACGACGCATGCCAACAAATATCAAACGGCAATTCAAGAACCAAATATCATGATGCTAACAATGGTTACTATACAAGGCCGGATGAACGCATATATAAAACTATAAAACTAGATTATAAGCTAGGAGAAGCTTAGAAGCTATCTGAAACTTGTAAATTAGCTGGAAAGCAAAAAACTTATAAATTAATTTATTGAATCTGATAAAACTAGTTTATAAGCTGATCAAGGAGTTTATAAGTTCTCTTAATTAGCTTGTAAGCTATTTTGACTAAATCTTTATCTTTCATAAGACATAAGCTACTAAAATCACCAAATCTTTATCATTCTTATATAATAATAAATTAAAAAAATTATTGTCCTACATAACAAGTTATTAGAAATAAATTTAAATGTCATTTACACCATTTGATATTAATCAACTAACTTATCAATTGATCTTATCATATATTTTCAATTAAATCAACTACCTTATAAGATTTTACTTTTTAGCTTATAAACTTTAAGCAAGTTTATTAGCTAATTTTATCAGTGTCAAGACGCCTTCTAGTGTGCGCAAGGTAGGCCAAAGTATTCTGAGCCGTAGGATATTGCTGTTACAATATGGATTATTGATATTCTCTGTAGGATTGTTGGTATTTTGTGATAATAACCACATGGAATCACGTTTGTACGGATATTCAAAAATCAATTAGTAAATCCCGTTGTATTGCATTATTAGTTTTAGACAATTACACTGTATCAGATTCAACACACTAACGGTAATAATGGAAGCTTAAGCGCACCACATACCCAACATCACGTTTTCACACTCTTCATTCAACTCAACCATACAATTCTAATCCACAACAACATCTATGAATACATTTCACAAACATAAAATTCAGCCAATTATAACTTTTAATCCCTAAACGAAGCTAACTAAACGCAACCTAAGCATCCAAATCTATATACAAACATTAAAACCAGATTCAAGAAGAACAATGGCAAGTGGCAACTGTCGGAGATGACGCGAACGGCCATGGAAGTATAAATAAACTTTGTTCGGGGAATGGCAATCCACATACTTCATTAGAATGATTTCGGAACCAAAAAATCAGGAAAATGACACCTTTACTCAAACGCCACTGTCTACAATGACCCGAGGCGACACCGGCAAGAATGGAAGTCAAAATCAACATCAACTTTGTTCAGATGAGGATAAAGAAGACGAAGTCTTTTGTCAGATAAGGAAAAAGAAACTGATGGGTAAAGACTTGTTTATCCAACGATTCTCTAAGCATGTGATTCCATGTGGTTACTACCACGGAACATCAGCTATCATCCGGTCCAGAATTCTTTCACACGTTGCTGGACCTAACTGGCTTGTGCATGTTCAACTAACAATTAGAGCTTTGCTATTTCATCTGGGAAGATAACCAGAAACACTTGTATAAACTAAACCATTCTAATATCAAGAGTAACTTTTGTCCATTGTCTCGGTTAAATATCTCAAACCAAATCCAAAACTCTATCCACATAAATTTGCCAAGACACATTAAGTACAAAAAAATGTCCCCCCGCCCCCAACAAAATAAATAAATAAATAAATAAAGCCCCAAACAAAACTACAAATCCATGTAGGTTAGTGATTTAACCCTCAAAATCCCCAGCATTTTCCAGTAAGTAGTTGGCTGCCAGTTGCTCGTCACGGTCACATGCCAAAAATGCCTCGATGACTGAGGCTCTATCAAATCCCATAGCCTCAAGCTATGTATCATGAGTAAAATCAATCAGCACATATGAAGCTAATGGATAAGTCAGTGGAAATGAAATGAGCAAAAATATCAGACTTAAAAATACAAGAGACATACCATTCCAATTGCCTCCTGCTCTGCTGGCGTCACATTGATGGCATGAGGCATATCTTGCTCAGGTTGATCAAATATATCACTAATAAAAGAAAGGTTACATTTCTAAATAAAAAATTTCTCTGAGAATACATTATTCAGTGAAGATAACAAACTACTAATTCCATGTCGTGTAATAAAGAATTCCTGCATAGGGTATCAAGCTGACTAGTCAAAAGGTTATTTTCATGTTACAAACATGGCCAAAGACTAAACCAATTGAAATAGCAAACGATGAAACAGATTACAGGATTAATGCTAGTAAACACACAACGATATAATAAAATTGTCTAGCATATAACATATATGGTAAGCAGTACACTCACCCTTCAGAACCCTCAACAGGTTCGTTAATCAACTGGAGAAATTCAGCATGATGCTCTTGAATTAGTCTTAAGAGACTAGGATTCTGCTTTCCAAGTTCCTGAAGTACAGGCTGCAATACAAATGTTCATAAGACATTGACAAGTGACCAACTGACCATATGTCGGGTATTGGGTGATCAAGAAAAAAGCCAATTAGATACCTGCAGAATTTGTGGATTGGATTGCACCATTGAGCGTAATGCTTGAAACTAAAAATGCAGACAAAAACAGTTTAGGGTTATGCAAATCAGGAATAACAAATCAATTGCAGTACTAAGTTGTCAATTGTTCTACCTGCTAACCCTGCAGTATATTGACTGGGCATATGCAAATTCATCATACATTTCCAAAAAAAATAGCTCCGATCCAATCATATAAACCATAAAGTAACAGTAACAGACGAGAATGCACCAACAACAAATATTGTTGTTTACTTTCAGAAAGTCTTTCTACTTTATGTTTTCTTTTCAACATATTATGATATTACCAATTGGGGGGATGGGGGATAAGCTCACCTGATGGTCCAAATTTGTATTTCAGTCTTCAATTGACTAATGTTATTCATATTGTAAACAAGTTGCCAATGACCCAGAAAATTCAATGGTAGATAAGATCCACATCTCAGGTTTTATTAATATAAAAAGTGCAAGATACTAAAACTGTTTCCTGCAACAAGGATATGCAGAACATAAATGTTTTCTAACATTGAGAGCATAGCAATTTATGGAACAAAAACCCACCTGGGGATTGTTTCTAAGAAAGTCAAGCGATCCAATTCCAGAACCAGCAATTGTTTCCTGAAAGAGTTTCAACTTAAAATAAAGCTAAAAAACTAACAGCAAAAAGTTGTAAATGACAAGGTACAAAGACTTCTGACAATCCATTTGAATTATAAGTTTTACCTGTGGAAACATATTCAAGGGAGATGAATTAGGGACCCCAGGAACAGCTCCGACAGTGGCCCCACCTGTTTCTGTTGTCTGACTGATTGGGTAAGGAGCAGCTGGCACAGCAATTTCTGCTGCTTCAGGAATTCCCTGCTAACAAAAAGTACATAAATAATTGCAAAAGATACAGCAGAAAATCTAAGCAGTTAGATTCAACAATGAGCACTTTAGGCATACAGAATACAAGTAATCTACAGCACGCTCTGGATTATTATAAGCTGCTCAAAGAGCACAACTAACTGTATCTCTGTCCCAACTGCCACCACCCAAGTCCATAAGTTGCTGAATAGTCTGTTCCAGATTACTACCAGCAACTAAATTTGAAGCAGCCTGACCATAAGTATTTGTAGTCACACTGCAAAAATGATACCGAAATGTTTATAAGAAGGCTTGATTACAGGAAACAGGAAAATGGCAAACAACTCAATTTGTTAATTGCAACAAAAGAGAGATATTATATCAATTTATGACAAATATAATTGCAAGGCTAGAGTGTGTAAATTGGAATTTAGATTTTAGTTATTTGGGTCTGGTACGGTTTACCCCTTGGTTGTAATACTACTTAATTTGCCATTGTAGATTAGAATTTGTTGAGCCTAAGTTTGGGCTACCCATAATGGTATAAGGGTTGTTCAAGTTGCCTGTGGAATGCAAATTTTATCTGTCTTTTATAGTTCAACTGAATTTTTGGAATTTGAGCATATTTTCATCAGTTTGTATGTGGATGTAGTGCTGTACTCCAAAGTGAAAGCATCCGAGGAATCTGAAGATTGAACAAATTGAAGATTAGGTGAAATGACATCTGAATGCAACAGGCTGAACGAAATCTGGACATAAGCCTGTCCCATCTCAGGACTGTAATTTGTGTACAGGTAAAAACAGATTTATTAGATTGGGTCAAACCAAAAGGAATTGTGCAGGTCCAAGTTAGAATTTGACCACATTGGTCCACCCTTCATGGCTGCAAAGGAAACATTAACTAATTAGATCAGGACACCCTTTAAGTTATCAGGCTAGCCCCCAATTTAATTTTATCCCAATTTAGCATCAGGCCAAATTGACCTGCTCTTCTAGGCAGTGGGGAAAAAAAATTAATTAGATCTGATCCGATTTGGCATCAGGCAAAAATTAATTAGAATACTGCCAAAAGTAATCAGGTTGGCCCAATCAGCATCAGGGCAAATTCAAATTATAAAAAATGCATTTCACCTCTTGAATGTATTACTGTAAATAAATAAACAAATTAACAGGATACCTAATTATCAGCCTTCATTAGACAGAAACTACTTAAAACGCTACTTATCATGGCATAAAGAATAGAAACTTCATTAGAATTTATTAATAGTATATTCAGAGAATGTAGAGATAAAAGTCATACTTTTTAGTTGTGACATCTGTGGCAGATGCATTGTTGTTTGCAGATCTGCAGGACCAATAAGTTAGGCAAAAATTTCAGCTGATATAAAAACAACCACATAAAAAGCTATTTCAAATAAACTCACTGAGGTTGTACTAGAGTCGTGGAATTTGGTGTTGATACAGTTATAGGTGGGTTGCAAGCAGGCTGTCACACACATGCCCAATCACTATCTCATACAAAGGAAAAAGAAATAAAACTCAAATGCCAAAAAGAAAGAATACAATGAGCAAGCAGCATGCCTGAGTTGATGAAGTGCCAGCAGATCCCAAGGTTTTACTCTGCAAATGAAGAAAAATGGCATGTTATGCTTACAGAAGTTAAAAGGAATCACAAACAAAACATGCTGAAACATAACAAAAAGTAACTATTGAAAGGACAAAAATGAAAATAGAATTGAGTTTATCAAATATAACAGATGGCATACTCAAAATATATGACCAGATAATGCTTTCTCACATTGTCAATAAGAATGCCACAACACACGTATTCCATTACAAACTAGAAAGGCGAAAAACCTAAGCAAGTTTTGTTTAAAATTTCATTATATTAGTCTATTAAAAGTTTTATCAGCAAAATAGTTTCTCAAAATTAAATTTATACTAAATTACTTCTTTAAAAAATTCAAATATCATCGTATTCATCATTATGGTGACAACTTTTTTGAAAAATGAATATAATAATTATTAGATTGTTAAAAAGCAATTTAATAGTCATTTATTTTGTAAAAAATATTATAGTGATGGATAGAATTTTATAAATATATATTTTTAATATAATATATTATTTTAATTTTAATTTCTTTAATAAATGCTTTCAAGAATATACTCATCATATTTTTTAATTAAGAAAAACACACCAACCTCAATATGTAGATATAATAATATCTAAAGTTTCAAGAATTATCAATCTCTTATTAAAAAACTATCTAATATACTAATTATTAAATAGTATGGATATAATAATATACTCATTGTATTAATATAACATTTGAATTGAGCTAGCCACTGGTGATAACTGATAAGCCCATTTTGATCCATCGGTGGATAACAATGGAAACAAGGAGAGAAATTGCACAATGCAGAATGAGGAAATAGGAATTGTAATGGTTTGATGGTTTGTATAAGATAAAAAAAAAGTTATGATGAAGGAAGAAAGTAAAGGTACCTTACTAAGCATGACAACAGGAAAGCCATCCTCAGAGACCTTATTGTCTGATAAAGTAGTTTCATCTTTCAAAACCTTACCATTGTGAATGAGCAATTGCTGTCCACGTGGGTAATTGTCTTTGCCTTGTACATCTTCGATATTCTTCTTGACAGCCATAATCTGAGGTGAAGATAAAACATCACAATTAAGAAATCCATCGGATATGGAAGAATGAAATTAAAAGCAGAACTGGGTTGAGAATGGGATCATATGACTGACAGTTTCTGAGGGCTGGAACCTGATTTCGAAATGGCTGCCTTTCAAAGTCTTCACGGTGAGCTTCATGCCTCCGATTCAGCTCCGCCCCGCCCCGCCTAGCCTAGCCGTTTCAAACCAAACCCTAAATTACACTGCACCTTCTCTTCTCACACAAACACAAACACAAACCCACGCTTTTTTCTTTTTCTTTTCCACTTTAATTTTTCCTTTTCTCTATCAAATACAATGTACACACATGAGTATGACTGAAGGGAAATTTATTGTTTCAAATACTAAAATGCATACTCTTATTATTTCATTCTTCGTTATCAAAAGAAATAAAAAATTAATACTCTTATTATTTCATTCTTTGTTACTAATGTATTACTTTTTTATTTACTTTGATTTTTAGAGCTTATTTTTTTTTTTTAAGAATTTCAAGGATTTGTTATAAAAATCTAACCAAACTACATATTACAATATCAATTTTATTTAATGGATTTTAACATTATGTAGCAAGTATTTTTTTAAAAAAAATTAATGATTATAATATGTGATTTATTGTGTATTTTTTATAATAAATTTGTAACATACCATTTTTGTTGTGATAATTAATAACAGGTATTAAATATTTTACTTAGCTTTAGGACTCAGCACGAGATTAATTTATTAAGTCTTTGGCAATGGTAGGCTTTCGTTCAAAATATATATTGAGCATATATAAGTGACTTCAATATACATGCCTAAAGAGGTGAACTCAAAGACGGGCTCTTATAGATTTTAAACAAACTTGCGTAGTCTATGACTATGCATGCAATATTAATTTGAGCAACAAGGTTAAAATTCCATGAGGTATTTGGTCCGTGATACACGTGCATAAAATAAATATGCGCGGTGGATGTTAAACAGAAAGAAAAACAATGATCAATGAACTAAAATTAGACGAGACGCATGCATAGGTTGTGAAACGTGAAAGTGGCCTGGTAATGTGAAGAAATTAAGTCCCACCATTCAAGTACGTAGCAAAGATCCGAGTAGACCTCCTAAAAATTTGTAGGAAAAACTTCAGATACGGATCTGAATTGATATATATACACATACGAGTGATGAGTGTGGGTATCCCAAAAGGTGTAATACGAATTGAATGATCCCTAGTTAATTAATATTGAATTCAATTATAACCTATCGATATGGAGGTGATGAAGATGAGCAGTAGTGGTTTATATTGTTGGACGACAACGGTGCTAAAAATGTCCTTTATAATAGTGGCGATGGTGCCGTGTGGTGTGATGAGCAGTAGTTTTGATTTAAGTGATGTCGCAATACCCAGCGTACAGCAGATTCAGCAAGTACCTGAACCAAACGCAGTTGGCCAGCGCAATAAACGGGAAGCAAAGCGTAACGGTGCTGGCAGTGGATAACACAGCCATGGGTCCTCTGGAGGGGAAATCAATGGACCACATCAAGAACATCTTGAGCGTCCACGTGGCACTCCACTATCTTGACCTTGAGCTTCAGGACAAGCAAACCGTCGCCCTCACCACACTCTCTCATGGAGTGCTCTTGAAGATCAACAAGGGCGCCGTCACGTTTGTCTCTGCTACTCATCCAAACGGCGTCGTCCGCGCCAAATTGATCAAACCCATCATCGTCTCTCAATCCCACAATAATATCTCAGTGGTGCAAGTAAACAGCCTCATAATCCCCCCCATTAATCTCAATGCTCTAATTCCGGTAATATCACCTGTGCCAGTAATCAATCCAATTCCGGTAACTGCGCCAGTTCTAACACCAGTTCCGGCGGCCAACATTCCATCACCGGTTCCGGTAACGGCACCAGTTCCAGTCATCTCCCCTGTGCCAATAGTCACACCGGTTCCGGTTGTACCACCTGCTCTTCCGATCAATCCCCCTGCGCCAGTGATGGCACCAATTCCGGTGGTGTCCCCAGTGCCAGCAGTTCCTGTTCCAGGAAGTGACGCACCAGCAGATGGGGGGATTTCCACTACTCCGGCCGCTGATGAACCTAAGTCAGGGCTAGTCCAATTTGGAGTCAATTGGTCTTTAGCTATTTTCCTTACTTTCTCATCAATCTATTTAACAATCTTATATCATTGAGTCATTGATAGATATGACCTTACAGTAGGTGGTAGGAGTAGGACAATTAATTCTTTTCTTTTGCAAACGCCCGCCCCCCTTTCATTCCTCTTCCTTTTCATGTTTCTCTAGTATGCAATGTACTGCGCAATATTACTTTCATTTTTTTTTCTTTTTACCGTAATAAAAATGGGAAAGCTTCAAAAACAATTACTATTTTGTTGCTTACTGAATATCCATCTTTCCTGATTCATATCTAAAATACATGCATTAGAAAGCCGCCAAAGTTCATACCATTTGTTCCAAAATGGTGACAACAAACTACCATCCCCTAGACCCCTACCCTACTACTGCCTAGGCGCTTACACTACCATTTACTTGCATAACCCAGGTCGAGGTGTTTGTTTACTCTTAAAGAGATTTTTTATTCCTACAGCTTTTGGATAACTGGACTCAACTAAGTGGCCTTAATTAGTTTTACACTAAGAGTGTCAGAGTGACTCGTGTTAAGATTTCTCTTTCTGATACAAATCCAGTTTTAAACTGCTCCCCCCCTAATTCTTAAATTTTTGGAGCATATGAAAGAAGAGCTTATATAAAGCTTATTAAATTTTATAAAAGTAGCTTATGACCTTCCTACAAAATTTAACTTATTTTAATAAGTTTCATAAATAAGCTTTTAAAATAGTTATTTTAACTCTTATATGATACAAATGTTCATCCTATATATATATATATATATATATATATATATATATATATATGAAGTAAAAACAGGACAAAACATCAAAATAAAAAAAATGATTAAATTAGTTATTTTTAATTAATAATACCAATTGAAGGTAAAGATGATGAGAAGGGGAAAATGAAATTTGTGTGATAATATCAAATCTTTTAGAATTGGTATAAATAGGAACAATCTGATGGACTGCTTCCAATATATTTGACCGATTAGTAGGCTGAGGACGATCTTGGACTATTGAAATAGAAATTCACGTATATATATATATATATATATATATATCGTATTATGATTGATGAACTTGGATGCGCCTTTCTTTTGTAAAACACAGTTGTGGTATGAAAGTGGATAAATTTAAGATTATAATACCATAAAACGTTAAGCTCACAAGTTTTGACTCGGGATCTTACTTATAGGCACAGAGACAAAAGTTGAGATAATAAAGACTCTGCTGCTTGTTACTAACAGTGACCATAGTAAACTATTGTAATCCTCCGGGCTTACTAGGCGCTGGTTCAATGTCAGTGAGACGTGAAATCTACTTGCTTTGCAGTTAGAGAAACAGTAGCTATTCCCCAAAAGCTCTTGGGTGTGAAACTATTGCCATATTTACATATATACTACTACTGTACTGTCACAGGGTAGTAGGTTTGAGTTGCAAAAGAGAAACGTGATGAGTTTGTCACGACATGTACTTAGTTTTAGAAGCCAAGAAGAAGAAGAAGAGAAGAATCATGATGCCTCACTAGGCGATGCTGGCAATGGGAAGATAAAAGGAGGGTGGCTTGCCAGCTGCAGTAGAGGTTTTATTTGTAAACTTAAAACTTGTGTCTGGTTTTAACTTGAAGCGTGATTTGCAGATTGAGTATGGTTGGACCATACAAAGATCCTCCAGAAGGGCAATGGCTTGCGCTTATGGTGGTTTTCTATAACTTCACCTTCGGATCTCTGTAGCATTTCCCACATCACTTGTACATCTTGATATCCACAAGTCTGTACATCATCCTGAAGTTTGAGCAGCCCTGCTCCTGTGGAAAAAAAAGAAGAGAAAGTAGTCTCTATGAGATGTATGAATATGATGAATTGAAAATCACTTCCAAATTACAAATGTTGATTGTGGAACAGAGGCCATTTCGTGTGGCGATGAGAGGATTAGTAAGTTAGTCTAGAATGTAAAGAATTATATTGCAGTGGGCGTACTGGCTGAAATTGTTAATTAAATTCCGTGTGACGTAGAAAGGTATGATTGATTATGAATAACATAGTGCTAGCAATGTTTAAAACCGAAAGCACATAAACAATGACAACAATCTATATCCATCCAGACTCCAGTTGTTATCTTATTATGATGAAAGCGCGCGTCATTAAGTGGCAAGGAAAGGATGCTAAACTAATCTCTGTTCTGAGTGTCTTACCATGCGCCATAGCAGTTGATTGAGCGTGGAAGAAAGTAAAGAAAAGGATGCAGAAATGAAGAAAAATGAAATACAGTACTAGAATACGAGGAGGAAAGGATAAGGCATAATGGGAAAATGGAGAGATGAATGAAGAGAATGGGTGTACCGTTTTTGCGAGGCTTGAGGCGAGCAGAGAGAGAAAGCCAGACACGCCTGACGGGAAAAATGATGTTGCGCCAAATCTCCATAAACATAAGGTTGTTTGGTGATTTTGATCCCAAGTGCCACCGCTGCTATTCTTTTTAACCCGGCCAGACCTATTACGATTATCTCAACTCAACACTATCATGAATCATCCCATATGAGCCAAGCCTTCCTTTCACGTTTCTCTCTTATAAAACACACAACTCAGATCACCGACACGTGATTTTAATTATTCTTATTTATTCACCTTCACTCTCATTTATTAATAAACACGCTCTCATCTTATCACTCTATTTATAATACACAAGATATTCAATTGTGTGTCTATCATTTGTTTTTTTCTATTTTATTTTTTAAAGCAAAATATTGCCCATCATTTCACCTAAATTATTACAAAAATTGTCATAGAAAGGTAATTCAACCACAGCGGCACCAATCCCCGTCACTCTTTGTCCCTTTATCCATCAATATTCAATACAATAACTTGTCATTAGTTACCTCAAAAAAAAAAAAAAAACTTGTCATTAGCAAAACAAACACGTGGTTGATATTGTGTTGTCCTCTTTGGTATCCTGTTTGGTTTTAGAAATTTTATACTTCATATCGTTATTATTTACCCAATTTTCCAAACAATTTAATTAACCATTATATTAAGAGAGGTAAATAAAAGTTAAAAAATATTTTTGAAAATATATAATATTTAGTATTATATATTTCTTTAAAAATATTTTATGATATCTTGATTTAAGAAAAAAAAGTAATAGAAAAAATTATTTTTTTAGATAGAGAAAAGAATATGATATATAAAAAAAGATTAAGTTGTTGTTTCAAGAGTAATTTTTTTACTTTTTTAATTTAATAATTTTAATAAGCAATTTTTTACCTTCAATTAAAAGAAAGTGGAAGAGGGAGATGTGAAGTAACTCTTATATATATATATATAAGTATTTTTTCCTTATCTTAATTCTTTTGAAATATTTTTTTTTATTTTTACCTAGTCTTTTTTTCTTTCAAATAATGAATAAAATATTTTTATTTTAAAACGGCTAATATTTTGTTATATTTTGAAACCTATGTTTCATCATGGAATGGTGTCGATGAAGTTTGGTCCACGTGTTAACTTATGAAACAGACATTGAATCAAAGAAGGTTCAACAGCAACAGTAGTTGTTCTGTGACATGACATACGTCAGTACTCTATTAGTTATTTCGAGACAGAGGAAACTTTTGGTCTTCTGAATCTAACGAGTAAGTAGTAACAAGTGCATTTTCTATCAAAATATCGGTTTTAAATTATTATTATTTATTTATCAAAATTGACCAATTCAGCGGTTCTCCTTCGGTTCTTCAAAGTCCAAACATGGACCCCATTTTTTTATGTTTTAAAAATAACCGAGAGCATATTTTCAATCCATTGGATTTGAGAATTTGAAGGAATTAGGTTTTTTTTTTTTCGTTAAACGTAGGTATGGATTGATGTTTGTACGCCATATTATTGAATCTGTTTTCGGTGATAACAAATGACTATGAGCAAATTACGTAATGTGAAAGATGTCAGATTAGGATATAAAATTATATAAAAGTACTACATTGTATTGGAAGGTCTAAACTCTATAGTCTATATTATGGAAATTTTGGCCAATAATAATTCTGTAATGGGAAAAAAAGGTTGTTAATTTGAATTTCTAAATGGACATTAATGGTCCTAGTTGAAAAGCATTAGGTGATACTGAGGAGTCTTGTTTAATTCGGATTAGGCGTGTGTGTTGAATGTGTCAACTTCAACTGTGTGAAAGGGTAATAATAATTAGTTGTGGTGGGTGGGCTATGAGATGGAGAGGAATAATTCAAGGTTGGTGAGACTGACTCACTTTTTATCGTAGTTTTCAGGTTTCCAAGTATCTCTGCACCTAATAAATCCTAACAAATCATGGGTTACAAGTCAATAATAACAATGTTAATGATTGTTATTATATTAATCGCGGTTGTAATTTCACCTCGGGCTCGAACATGAGAACACTTGTCTTTTTTTTTTTTTTTTGTTTTTCCTACGTGAGCCACTTATCAGACAATTCCCGTTCTTTATTTCCGTATCTACTTTTTTCTTCTTCTAAAAAAGTAGTAATTAATATCTTTTAGATATTAGTTAAAAAAAATACTCCATATAAAAAAATATTATCAACTCACTCTTTCAGTGTTTATAGCACAATTTTATCGATACTTTTACATAATTTTCCATTTTTAGTTTTGTAATTAATGTCGTTAAGATACTTATTAATAAGATTTTTTGGGTTAACTTGAGAAACAACAAAATGGTTATGGCTACATGCGTTCAAGAAATGGAGTTAGAGAGTAATTAACTAACTACTATTTAATTACAATAACAACCTCGGTTTGAGAGGGACAAGTTCCAGAATTGTTGCCGTTGTTCACTTTCTAAGGATCAAAGTTGATAAAAAAAGAAAAACATGTAGCGAGCGCATCGATGTTTTGGTTCATGAAATCATCAATAGGACAAAGAATAATGCGGAGATCCATCCGAATTTGCGAGCACTAAAGAAGAAGAAGAAGATTGCTAATAATTTGTTATCATTCCTTACCTTCTAATCTTGGGGGCATATCAGCTGCTTGGTAGCTGTTAGTTATAGGGATGGATTACACTGGTGTAGTTCTGGGATAAGATACTACAGTATATTACAATATTTACCTTCGCAGATACCTTTTTTTTATAAAAAAAAAAAAAAAAATAGATTCATACTCAAACAGATATGAGTTTTAGTGTTTCTGTATTTTTTTGGATACCTAACCATAGTACTCATAATTAAACCCATTACACACACTATTGTTAAAAGATAAATGAGAGAACGAATAAGTTACAAGTTTATAAAATGAAACCGTTAGACAGTGAAAAATAAGGAGTTAGGAATTTCGATTTTAATATAACAAAATCAAATAATTAAAATAAATAAATAATACTATGGCAATTTGGAACCAAAGGATGGGGTGCGAGTGTAAACTTTTTTACACTAAAAATACATAAAAAGTCAAATTCTATTAACAATTTCCATATAAGTTGTTGCATATAGAGAAGTTAAATGATGACGACATTGAGACCTCATGCGAAATTAATTGGGCTCAAGACTCAGTTTGGTGACCATATATGTGATGCATATGCTTTTCGGTATTGAGATTATTCTGGGGTTGATTAATTCCACTGCGGAGAAATTATACAAAAAAGGAACTCGACCACACTGGAAAAGGGCATTATTCAAATATTGTTTTTTGGCTGAGCCATCCCACTCAATTTTGTTGCCTTGGATGTTGTCATGTTGTGGCACCCACAATCAATTTGTGCTTAACACACATCAGGCTTCTTTAATCTCAAAATCCTACCATATAAATCTGACATTCGCTTATTCTTCTTTATCGCACACCCTCTTTTCTTTTCGCCAAAGCCAATCACAAAAGATAAGAGCAAACATTAGTGCTTCTTGTTTTAGAATGTGTAGATCAACTAACTAATACCTATATTCCACTTCACACCACTAGCCACCGAAGAAATTGTAAGTAAAGTTTTAATTACTGATTCTTTCGGATGCTTTTAATCCATCACTAAAAAGTAGCCAACTTTCCAAGTTAACCAAGCATTGGATTCCGATTAAAGAGTGGACTATTTGGATTGTTCTGAGATAAAATGTAACCTTCACATGTCATCAGCACAAAATACTTAACATAGAAGGATGGCCTTAGATAAAGAATCCAGGACACGTTGGCAATCATCCTCTGTTTAATATACTTACTTTCGAAATGTTTATCTTTTCGCAATGGTTAAGTGTTCAAGGTCAAGACTCTTATAAGCACCACAAAAGGAGGAAGTGGCATCCTCTGTTTCAACATTATATAATTATTATATACAACTACAGGTCTCGTTGCCACAAAGCAATATGTTTGGTCTGGTCAATTTCTCTCCATTCTATTCAATTATGTAGCAAAGTTAGATTCCAAAACAGAAATAGCCAAGAATAGCCTAGTTATCCTCTCTTTTTTAAAATTTAATCACTAAAAGCTCAAAATCCAAACCATCTAGAGATTTGCATATATTCTCATTCTGTGGTGGCCGATAAAGTTATTTTGTGCCCACGAATGCAATGATATTCTTGGTGGGGTTGTTGATTTATGTTGTGTTTCTTAACCTTCGAAGCGCTTAATTTATATGGAGACAAGACCTACATCGGCCATGGTCAAACCGTGCATCAAATACAAAATGATTATAGCCTTGAAATTTCTCCAGTGCCATGAAGTGATTATAGGCTGAGGTGATTGGTTATGTGACATAAAAGTGTCAACAAAGTTTCAGGTCGCTAAAAGGATAACTTGTTTTATGACAATTGAATTTTGTAAATGCAAGTTTGTAAGGCTACTTCAAAAAATTGTATAGAAATTTGAAGATTTTGCTATCGTTTCGCTCTCCTTTCAACGTAATGCAGATTTCCTTCTGCCAAAGACTTCTTATACATAATTAATGGGACAAAAGATTTTCTTTTTAGCTTGGGGGAATTAGGCTTATATACTTACTCATTGTTCCACCGTCCAATTCAAATAAAATAGTGATTCTGGATAGTAACTGTTTTTGGATAACATTTCATGCAATTCCTTATCTTAAAAATGGGTTACATCATGCTAAATAACGATTCTTATAAAAACTGGGAAATTGCTACAGAGAAGCACCCTGTTCGAGAGTGGACCGTATCCACGATAGCCACTTTACACGGATTCGAAACTGGCCCAATCATAATTCCTGAGGATTTGCACCACGGCAACATTCTTTATATTAGTCATCTATGTTCTTCATGTATTCCTTTGAAAGTTTAGTTTCCATTATCAACTGTTGTTCTTTGATTAGAGAATAACCCGATTCAAGTAAAGCATCCACCGTTTGCTATCCAACCAAATACAAAAGCAGCGTCAACTTCATTTGCATTCTTTTCACATAAACCCAATCAAGATGTTAAAAGGAAAACAAGAAAATATAAAAGGGACAAAAAGAAACGTTAGAAACAAGACAAGACAGTCAAACAGGTCAGTTATGTATATTTCGTCAACCGTTACCAACTTCTCTAAAAGACTAATTTCTCGTGAATGAAATAAAAGTACGAGTTAAGAGCTGTATATTTCTAAGTTAGCAGAGGATATCCAAACGTTGGGCAACTTGGGCAGAATTGATCTAAATGAAAGTCAGTATTATTACAGTGTCACTGAAAAATTACCACAGTAATAGTGAAAAATCTCATTAAGTGCAAGAGAGATACTAACAATAAAAATATCCCATATAAAACATCATGGATGAAAATCCTTGGGGACATACCAGTATCCTTTAAATTTTTATACTTTGATTTTTGAATGTCTTAAGACATCCGCTTGAAGAATTATATATATATATATATATATATATATATATATATATATATAAACATACTAGATTTTTTATCTTCTATCTACATGGTGGCAAAGAGGACGAGTCCTGACACAGTGGTAAATTTGTGTCTTGGTGACTGCTATGAGTTCGAATCTGAAAATAGTCTCTTTGCATATATGCAAGGATAAGGCTACGTACATCATCCTTCCCCCTTACCTCCGCATAGTGAAGAGCCTCTGGACAATGGGGTACGTAATTTTTTTTTTATCTACATGGTGGCAAACTACAAACGTAGAATATGCTTTGTCAATACCAATTATTGTTCATATTTCTATTTTTTTAATAAAATAATATTTCATTTAATGCTAGAATAAATCAGTCAAGTCAATTTGAATTGCACTAGAATAGAAAATCCACGACCCTAATCTGTTTTGGGCCTTTTGGCTCATATTCACCAATAATTTTAACGGATAAATGAGCTCTCAAGCAATATTTCATCGATACTAATTTGATCAACAGCCAATTCACATCAGTTAGTGGACCAAGCAGGACACAGAATAAGTGTAGAAACAGGGAAAAAAAGGCTGATTAATTTACCTCTGGAGGAATAAATACAGGAAGGCTTTGGTCCTTTCTTCTCTTGAGAAGTTTGTTTCCAAAATTTTCAACACCTCCAATATCATCAATCCACTAAAATCCATCCCAAATATATATGTTATTAAAACTGATTAGGATGCTAATGTTCTCTGATCTCATGTATAATGGCTGTTGTCAATTATCATTGTTGAAACATCAGCTATGTCAAACATTGGTATTTATTGAAATTTACTGTAGATACTAGATAGTTGCACTTGCATTAGTCTTACTCTTGTACCATGGAAACATTCCCTTAGTTATATACTTATATAATATTAAAATGCAAGGTGATAGAAACATACACAATTTTCAATCGGATTTTAAGTATATGATTATATGCTAATAAGGAGTTGGTCATGAAGCAACTCAATCCCCACACAAAATCTGTGAGAGATATAATGAGTGAATAATTTCTGTAGTTCAGAACAAACCACATTCAAGAGTCACAAAAAGACAGAATCCCTTTTTTTCCCCTCTTTTTTTATATCATTTGTCCTGGTGCACCTAAACCTACTGTTAATATTTCAATTGAATGATAAACAATAAAGGTAATCGAAAATTATAATTCTGCCTTTTTGAAATGGAAAATCAGATAGATACCAGTAAGATCTAAATGTAAACTTACCTTTAAAATAGATCTGTCATATGTACGTGATCTTAGAGCTCCATAAAAGTCCAAAGCTGTCGACAACAAAATAAATGAAAATAACAAACCCTGATATCTCAGACATGAAGAAAGTAAGTTACATCAGATAAAGAATCAAAATAAATAATACTTTAATGCAAAGAAAGTTATAAAACAAAAGGCACTCTACAAGAAATATCAGCCACAGGCTAGTATGTGGACAAGCATGAACTTTAAACCATATCACTAACAACCTCAGAAAAATAATTAGGCAACCATAACATTTTTTTTCATATTACTTAATTTATCAAATAATACACGCTCTTTATAACTACTCATGCTTTAACAGCATATCCGTAACTTAAAACTTTTCTGGACCTACATGTGAGTACCTTGATTAGGGAAGGTGTTCACAACCCTTTCAACTTCATCCCTAGATATACTGTCTTTCTCATACATTCTGTGAACGATATTAAGGATATCTTCCTGGTTAGGTTGCCTGTTCCACATTTACAGACAATATTTTAGTTTTAGGGAAGAGTGGCATGGTTACCTATCTCCATGAAATCAGATATTTCCAAGTCATTACATAAGCAATGTGATATATGATGCAAATTCCACCTGCAATACTAATGTAAAACTTCAACTAAAACCCTGTATCTAAATATGCACCCTCAAAAACTCCCTCAAAATGGTAAGTATAATAATCCTAGAATAAGACGGATTACAATTTACCAGTAAAACTTATCCATCCTTCCATCGCGTATCAGTGGAGCATAAAGAGTTGAAAAATCGTTCCCTGTTACAATGATTGGAATTCTGTTTGTGACATCTGATTCTCGCCAATCTTGGCCAACACTTACTCTTGTAGGATTGTCTGACAGATTCATAAGAGTCCCAACAACAATTTGATTGTTGACTGTCATTTGAGTATTTCCTATATGAAAATAGCAAAATTACATTCAGTAAATAGTTGGCCAAATACCTGTAACAACACAATACACACATACACGGAATGTAATGAACAAAAAAGGGGGTATGTACACAGTTATGTTTCTCCATTCTAAATCAGATGTTAGCTTACCAAATCTACCAAGGCCAGCATCAATATCATTGATCATCAAACAGCTCATTTTTCCCTGTATCAGGAAAGCAATACTACACAATGTCAGCAGATAAAACAATTGCAATAACATTGCTCAATTTAAAACATAGGTATTGAAGCTAGAGGTAATACTGATATGAACAATCTTAAATTATTTCAACCAAATTTGAAGGTGAACGTTGGACAGGTCAGCCTTCAGAATATCATCACTCACCACTTGGTATAAACATTGTTCAAATAACATTAGCCTACATCATCAACTCAAGGAATTGCAATAACATTCTTCAACTAATAAATATTCAAGTTAGAAGTAAATTACTGTTTTTTACACAGAAACAGTCAAGTTAAAGGTGCAAGCAGGATAGGAAGTTGAGCTTTCCCTTCATTGTAAGTTAGATCCCTTTGATGGTAAATATGGATTAGGATTTTGGCCTGTTTGTTTAACCATTAGAAAATCAATTCTAGCACTTTCCACTGAAAAGCACAAGTTCCAATGCAATTTCTCCCTAGGCTTTTTCAAATCTAACTTTACTCCAATTCTAAACCAAATGGACACTTAGTACATTAGCAAATATCATATGTTAGCAAACGTAGAGGAAATGAGAGAGGGAGAGAGAGAGGACAGATTAAGGGAGAGTGCAAAAAGAAAAGAAAAAGTACAAGCAGAGAAATATGAAGTTTGCATTTTGCAACACAATCTTTAGGTGATCAATGTCAAAAACCTCTAATAGCATAAACTGAAGCACAAATGTTAATTTGTTCAGAATATATCATAATAGCATTCTTTTCTTCGTAGCATAAGGAGAGTAAATTCTGGTAAGTTTAATTTGGGCATATGAATGATTCATTTTAAACTGTTTTTGAAGTTGTCATTTATCGAAAATTTCTTTCTAACATCTTCATCAAAGAAATGATAACTTCAAAGCAACATTTTCATAATACCTTACAAAGAAGAGAGAATTGTAGTGTTCAATTTCCATAAAACGTGGAATATTATCTTTTCCAAAGCCAAAGTCATGTAATTAATCACGTAAAGTAACATTTGAACATCAAAACAAGACATACTGAAAACTTTAAAACTCCTAACTTGATTCTGGACCACTTGAGATGCTGTTCTATAGCGTTCACGAATCAATTTTCCTGGCTCTCCTGTAAATGAAAATGAGTAGATGTTACACATGCACAAAATGCATAATTAAACACATTTAGAAATAAGGGTAAGAACTAATGTAAATAAGAATTGCAATGAAAACAATTTCCAAATAATTCCATCAAGCATTTATTAGCGTTGGATGGGAGAACTAATTAACATCAAAATCTCATTATATCATGAAAATAGAAATTACTTTGTTCATTTTTTCTATTACTTGCTGATTGTCTTGAAAGATGTACATCTATATTAAGTATTAAGGAAGCAACTTGCCAGCTCTCTCTGATTCTAGTTCCCCAGCAGACATAATTACAGGTTCAATTCCCATAGCCTGAAATATAAGTTCTGTTTGAAATGATTTCCCTTGCCCTTTTCCTCCCCAAATACCTGAAAGAAAGTGAAAAATATAGGTTAAATTTTAAAACAGAATGTGCAAAACATTCCCAATTGCATTTAGATTATACATGAAGCCTAAAGATTCCTTTGCGAACATCAATCTCACTATTGCATTTGAGACAGAGAGAAATACAGTTTTTAAATAGATATTACTAACAGCAGGAACCTCACAACAAATTGTTATTTTAGTTTGTTTAGGGTTTTAGGTAAGGTATGGGAAAATTCATTTGCAGTTTGGTTTATACCTAGAATTAAAGGAACTTTAGTGTTGAGGACATGAGCTAGGTAGTTCTTCACAATGTGACATACTGCATTCACAGGGGGGAAAAAGTTACAATAATGAGCATCATGTATAAATTTGAATACATACAATGACAGAAAGGAAATGAGAGATGATGCAAGACTGAATAGAAATAATAGGTGCATCAACTAACTAGAAATTTACAAGTGTATAAGATAAGGAAGCAGCAGCATTGATGGAGTGACAGGATGATGACTAATGACCAAAAACAGTAATGATAGAGAATGTACATAGTACAGAATGATGAGATGGGAAAATAAAAGAAATGACGTTAGTTTTACCAAGCTCACTTACTGCACCAAAATGAGTTATCACAGTGGGTCATTTTCAGAGAACTTACCAACTTTGTCCTGTGAAAAGAAAAAAAAAAAGAAGAAGCGAAGAGAAGCTGAAAAATGAAAGTTGAGAGAGAGAATGAAATTGGAATAAATACGATTTGATAAGAAAGTAGTGTACCATGAAGAGAGGAGCGATGTAATAATCGCCCTGAAGGTATTGAAAGGACCTCGTCACTTTTTGACGATAATCAAAGACAATGTCCGCTGCAACACAAAACAAAAGAAAAGGGGGAGTTGATGTTTGTTTGCAATTGATGGAAAAAAATGTGGAGCTTGAGAATAAAGGAATGGAATTAGAATTACAATCTTTGCCGAGAAAATTGCCGGCGAAAAGAGAATCGATGATGCCAGCACGCTGGCCGACGGCGATGTTCATGTTATCAGCCTCTTTCCCAAGTCTGTAGAGATAGTCTCTTCCCTCCGCGTCTTGCGCTTCCCACGACGACTGCTGCGACAACCGCTTTTCCTTCTTATTCTTCTTCTCCTTCTCTTCATCACTATTATTATTATCACTGCATCGAACACGCAATTGACCTCTGTGACTGTATGCATATCGATATTTTACGGTTGGATTTGGAATTGGAAGCCTTAGACATGGACATGGTGGTGCTGACGCTGATAACAACTTCGCCATCTGCCTTTAGTGAGTGTTACCAGATGAAAGACAAATTCCCCGCCACTCAAATCATTTCCCTATATTATATACTATATCCTTTTTCTCATCCATTAATAGTATTTCATCATTTTAAATTTTGCATTTCTATTTTGGGGAGGGAGTGAATGGGCTGCTAGGGTTGGGTGGCCCAAAATTCTGAAACTCGATGTAAGTGACTTTGTGAGTGGGCTGGTGTGGCATGGGCTCCCAACCTTTAGGATTCACGGATCTGCCTTACTTGTAAGTACGTATAACGCCCCTTAACTGTTAATATTCTGCCTTCAAATATAGTATAGTAATTATCAATGCAAGAAAGATGTTTTATATATTATGAGAACGTGAACGAAGAAAATTAAACACTGCGCTAGATCTCATTCAATTGGGGCATCAATTATAAGAAAAGAGTTGCTAACTTCATGCATATTAATTTGTTGCCATAAAATCCTTGGTTTAGTTACTCGTCAATTCCCTTCTCTGATTCGACCTCGATCAAATCGCAAGTACGCAAAAACTCAATGGGTAACTTATTCAGTACTAATAGTGTTGATGAATCTTTCATTCACATGCACACGGTAAGAATAAGTAAATGCACTCTCTTATTTTAATAAAATATAAATATTTATTATAAAATTTTATATTTTATACCTTTTATCTTCATATTTGAATCCAATTATTTAATATTATAATGATAATTATAAATTTTTATTTTAAAATAAATTGTCCCACCATCCAGATCCTAGATTATTGTTACTGCCGATTGCATGTGCATTATTTTAATTTAGAGTTACCGCGCGCAAACACCCAAAAAAAAAAAAAAAACATGTTTGTATCTTTATCTATATTTTTATACCCAATTACTTCATCCGTTAAATACAAGTGGAAAAGAAAGGTACGTAATACCCGTGTTTGTGATCTATACTTTTATACCCAATTACTTCAGCCGTTAAATACAAGTGGAAAAAGAAAGGTGCGTATAGGTGACTCTAGATCTGCGCGTCCGTGCATGCGTACTATTAATGTTTATTAAAAAAACAATTATAATTAATACGTTATGAAAATTAAGCAGCTAGCACATATAAGATGGAGATGAATAACTAAGAAGAATAATAAAATGAAAAGAAAAGAGAGGTGGACCATATATCAAGCAAGCGTTCGTACGTACCTATGGTGGAACCATTTTGGTAGCCAACTAATTTGGTGAGGTGAGGTCCATCTTTAATATTAATTAGTCTTTTTATAGCAAGAATGATTACGTACTCTTCATAAGTACCTGCTCGAACATGAATGGTGTAAGGCTTGTCGCTCATGTCCGGAGCTTTCATAATGGCTTCACTCACCGTTCTATATATAATTTCCACTCCCATCCTTGGATACTATAATAGTAACGTGCAGCACACTACAACTGAAAGTCTGAAACTAAGATCAGCAACACTGCAGTTGTTGAGTCCATGACGCAGCAGCTACAATATTTTCTTCGATGATCGTTTCTGTATGTGTTTCTATATATATATATATATATGGGACAGGTTTGGTAGAAACCACCACGTTGACTTGTGTACACTCCAACATATATATAAATGAAAAGAAATTAACTTATTCGACCCCTAAACTCCAAAAGGCCAGGGAGCCCAAGAGAAACCATATATGGAGATTTTAAAGAATTTAAGGCAAATTAAGGGCCGTCAAAGATTAATTTTAGAATTCATCTTTGGCAAAATTTCTTAAAGAGTAATACTATCCAAGCAACTAACTAAAAACCATATATAAAACTCCAAATGACAGTGCAGAGAATCTAAAGATGCAATTTATCCATAGAAATAATTATTTATTAAAGAAAAACTAACCACTCTCTACTTTTCTTTAGTTAGAAAAGAATCCAATAATTCTTTTTTTTGGCTCGGAAAATCCAATGAATTTAAGTCAAAAGTATGCATGGCATGAATTTCATCTCTTATACTCTCTTAATTAATAACCATTTCATCTCTTATAAATTTATTCATGTTTGATGATGATAGATAATATTTATTTGCGTTTAAAAATACTAATATCCCTATTTTCTCGTGGGTAGCATGTACAATTATATGGTGATTATAATTTTCACTTGACACTTTGTGAGCCGTCACAATTTTAATCTTACTGAGATTTTTATCTGAACAAGAAATCTTATCTAAAATTATCTTCCTTTCTTCTGTGTACAACGATATAAATCGAGTTTAATAATAATTATAGTTGATGAATAAAGATAATTTTTTTAATGGGTGTAACAGCCGTCTTATATGTTTCATCAACTTGTTCATTGCAAACATTGAATTATTATTAATTAACGTTGTTACGTTGCAATGTAGTAACAAAAAATAACTCATCCTCGGTACGGACGTGAAGACGTTAACCAGTGTTGATGACATTTGGTGCATGTCTCATGTAAATGATTCATACTATATAAAATCAGATTGAAGTTTTTAATAAAACTTGGCTTTCATGCTAGTCTTCCTTTTGATTTTGAAATTCGATATGTAAAAACCATCGTTCCATTAAGCAAGAGAATAGAAAGTGACGTGCAAGATGGATTTGTATGTGGGCCAGGAGAAGAAAGAAGATGAAGATCCATGAATGGCGTGGCTATGGTGAGTGGGGTAGGTGAAGGAGACGAGAGGAGAGGAGAGGTCCAGTGCGGTTGGTAAGAAAAGTCGTATTAAGAGGAGGAATTAAGGATGAGCAGCAAAAGCCGAAAGAAAGAAACAAGTCTCACCAACCACAACTCCTCTGTGGCATCCCATGTCATTTTATTATTATCCCCATTGTGACCTTTACCAACCAACCAACCCCTTATTGTTATTATTACAAATAGAAATGAAGCACTTGTTTCGTGTTCCTCATCTCTTGTCTAAGTCTTCCCTTCCATACCTCCAGAAATTACTCTCCATCTATTAAGAAAGGAGAATGGCCGGTGATGGCGGCAGGAGGGAATTGATATTCAGGTCGAAGCTTCCGGATATCTACATCCCCAAACACCTTCCCCTCCACTCTTACTGCTTCCAGAATATGCCAGAGTACGGTTCACGCCCCTGCCTCATCAATGCCCCCACGGGAGCCGTCTACAGCTACGAGGAGGTGGAGGCCACAGCCCGAAAGGTTGCGTGGGGGCTGAAGAAAGAAGGCGTTGAACAGGGCCAGGTGATAATGATCCTCCTCCCGAATTGCCCCGAATTCGTCTTGTCTTTTCTTGGGGCATCCCACCGCGGTGCCATGGCCACTGCTGCCAACCCTTTCTTCACCCCCGCCGAGATTGCCAAGCAAGCCAAGGCCTCCAATGCCAAGCTCCTCATCACCCAGGCCTCTTACTACGACAAAGTCAAGGACCTCCACCACATCAAGCTCGTATTCGTCGACTCTTGTCCTCCCCAGACAGAGGGAAAGCAGCATCTCCATTTCTCACAGCTCTGCGACTGTGAGGATAACGCTGACATGGATGTGGATGTCAAGGGCGATGACGTGGTGGCATTGCCTTATTCGTCGGGAACAACGGGGCTTCCAAAGGGTGTTATGCTGACCCACAAGGGGTTGGTGACCAGCATTGCTCAGCAGGTGGACGGTGAGAATCCCAACCTCTATTACGACTGCCACGACACCATCCTCTGCGTTCTTCCCCTCTTTCACATTTACTCTCTCAACTCCGTTCTGCTCTGCGGCTTGCGTGCCAAGGCTACCATTCTCCTCATGCCCAAGTTCGAGATTAACGCCTTGCTTGCTCTCATTCACAAGCACAAAGTCACAATTGTCCCTGTGGTCCCCCCCATTGTTCTCGCCATTTCCAAGTCACCCGATCTCCATAAGTATGACCTTTCTTCCATCCGAGTCTTGAAGTCCGGGGGTGCCCCTCTCGGGAAGGAACTCGAAGACACTCTCAGAGCTAAATTCCCCAACGCCAAACTTGGCCAGGTACTACTTTATTATTTTACACCTATATTTTTAAACTTCTTTCTTTAATTTCTCTGGTTACCAAGTTGTCATTTATTACTATATATATTCATGTTCCCTCACGCTACTTTCAAGATTTTGACATTATAGTATTTTTGCACTGCCTGTATATGTATGGAATTATTAAAAGTTTTAAGTTTATTAAATGAATACAGGGATACGGAATGACTGAGGCAGGGCCTGTGCTAACAATGTCTTTAGCTTTTGCTAAAGAGCCTATAGACGTGAAACCAGGTGCATGTGGAACCGTTGTAAGAAATGCGGAGATGAAGATTGTTGATCCTGAAACCGGTCATTCTTTACCCAGAAACCAATCCGGCGAAATTTGCATAAGAGGCGACCAGATTATGAAAGGTACCCTTGTGTGCAATTCAAATTAATCATAGGTTTTTATATTATATTTTCAATATAGTCTTTTTCTTTCTTATCTGTTTAGGGTGTAATCCTACACAGTGATCTCTCATTGAGGAAGAAAATGCTCTGAAAAGTAAATCATTTTATAACATTTGTTTTAGAGTAAATATAATGGGATAGTTATTTCAATTAAAAATTAATTACTTATTTTTCTTAATTAAAAACTCCTTAAAATTCACCCAGCTTCTCTTCTTTTTTTTCCCCCATCTCTTTATCTCCTTAATACTCAACAAAACATTATATGATAATATTAAAAATAAAAATAAAACATAGGACATCAAATAAAATAAATAGAAATGGATGAAGTATTATGTACTGAGGAGTAACCAATCGAATCCAATTCCATCAGGTTATCTAAATGATGAAGAGGCTACAGAGAGAACCATAGACAAAGATGGTTGGTTGCACACAGGTGACATCGGTTATATCGACGATGACGATGAGTTATTCATCGTTGACAGGCTCAAGGAATTGATCAAATACAAAGGATTTCAAGTGGCTCCAGCTGAACTTGAAGCCCTTCTTCTCACTCATCCTAAGATCTCCGATGCTGCTGTTGTTCCGTAAGTCTTCCATCGTCCCAAATTAAATAGGATGTCCCATTATCTCTTAATTAATTAAACTTGAATATTTCAGAATGAAGGATGAAGCCGCGGGAGAGGTACCTGTTGCATTTGTGGTCATATCAAATGGTTATACCGACACAACCGAGGATGAAATTAAGCAGTTTATCTCCAAACAGGTCATTTCCCCCCTCCATATATTCACTATATTTTTTTTTATTTATAAATAAATAGATAAATAAAACACACGTTATTATTATACTTTCTTAATAAATAAAACTCGTTATATTTACTTTGTTATTCATTTTAAAAATAATCCCATTTATACCTTATAAATATATTAATTTCTCAATTTTTCTTATAACTGACCCACACCGCTTCTTCCCACCTAATTCTAAATGTCTCGGTCACTTTCAGATATAAATGCGTTTTTTACAGGTTTATGATGTGTACTGTACCTTTCTTACCCACAAAATTAGCAATGTAATGAGTTGTGGAATTGTGCAGGTGGTGTTTTACAAAAGAATAAACCGAGTATTCTTCATTGATGCAATTCCCAAGTCACCCTCAGGCAAAATCTTGCGGAAGGATCTAAGAGCAAAGATAGCGGCAACTGTTCCAAAATGATATTATGGTGTTATTATACGATGCCTGCATAAGCAAGCTTCAACAGAAAAGGCAGAGGCGCTGTTGCTTCATCGCTACCTTTTACGTATTTTCTCGTACGTAACAACCATGTGTAAGTTACGAGTGTGATTTTCTTACAGAACTATCTTATGTAAAGATTTCAATCTGTCAAGGACTTTCACCTTCTATAATATTAAATTATATTTTCTTTTTATAAAATTATTTTTAATTTTATTGTTTTAATCTATTGGGATAGCAAAATTGACCGGTTGAAAAAATAATCCTTTTGCCAATTTAAGTGATAAACCTAATTGACATTTTGCTCATGATATTAATATGATTTAAGGTTGAATTTCGATGAGACATTTTTTTACAAATATAATTAATTTTAAAGTTACAAAAATTAAATAAACATATGTTTTCTATTTTAATTATTAATAAAAATGTTATCAATTAATAATTTCATCAATATATTTTATTATATTCCTATATCTTACCTATAATTATAAATATTCGACCATGGTAGACTTATTAATTTTTGATACAGTTAATTACCCATACACTTGCACTTTACTTAGGCTTTGTTCGGATTGGTGGTTTATGATGGAATGGAAAGGGAATGAAGTGAAAGGAAGTTATAGTAGTTCCATGATTTAATTTATAAAAATAAGAATGAAGCATAATGGAAGATGGGTGACGGTCCATTTCATAGCTTAACCCCAATTTTTTTCCCTTTAATTTGGGGTGCATTTGATGGAACAAAGCTTTTAATTATAAAATGATTATTTTAGTTTTGCAAAATTTACTCTCTAAGAGATAATATAGGATTGAATAGCTATAACCCATATAATTTTGTCCTTTTTTCAAACAATACAATGAATTTTTGTTCTATTCTATTATTATATATCCAAACAATGAAATAACATTTTTACTACATTCCATCTTATTATATTCCTATTCATTTCATTAAAGCTATATTAATATCCAATGGTGTGTATAAAGGACTTTATTAAAATAAGAGAGAGTGAGGGAGAGAGAAGGCTAATAGTCTATTGTAATTATATCTAAAGCTATATTAGGTTTGTTTCGTTAAAAGCATTCTCATCCTGGTTAGGGGTGTTCACGGGTCAGTTCGGATCGGTTTTGGTTAAATTTAGGACCCAACCCAATCAAATTTGATCGGTTCGGTTCGGTTTTCAGAAGAAGAAAAAAAATTGAAACTCAACCCAACCCAACCTGTTCATGAACAGTTCGGTTCGATTCGGATCACTGGGTTACCCATTTAATTTTTTTTAGAACTACTATTTTATATCACGATTCTTTCAAATATCTCATACAATTAACACAATATTATCAAATGTATTAAAGTAGTAAAATTGGTTCATTTAATACCATCAACATAATATCATAAAATAGACTTATAATATAAATTATAACAAAAGATTTGTGAACAATATTTACTATAATAGTCTGAATCACAACTGTTTCTTACAAACCAAGCTTTGTTATAACCAATTTTGTTGCAACCATATTTGCTGAAACAAACAAATAAACAAAATATAATTCATTAATATTATAAACATGGTAAACAAAATATGAAAAAAAAGGTAAAACAAATAACAATATAGCTGAAAGTAATATATTAAGAAGTTCCAGCACTTACCGTTTCAACACTTGGAAATCCAATATTAGCTGTATTTAAAGCTTATATTCCCAATCAGACAAGTATCCTAGTTTCTCAGCCAGAAGTTGCATGTCTCAATTCATCAAGAACAGAGACAAAACGTATCCTAGTTCCCAGTTGCGACCTTTTCCAAAGTCAACAAGAAGAATACAATAAAATAGTTACATTTACGCTTATATTCCTTAAGCAAATAGGTACCTTTAAATCCTGATTGAGAGTTGAAGAATCAAACTTGTCAAATGCTTCTATATGATCTCACAACAATTCTCTCAATGATGCAAACATAAACTCTCTAATACTCTAATATTATTTGGAATGGAATGCATACATGAACACCAAAATATGTTTCTATTTATATTAATTTAAAGATATAATTTTAACCAATTTTTAAATGCAATCATAAATATATTTTATCATATTATCCAATGCAATCTTAAAGATATTCTATTATATTATGCAATGCAATCTTAAAAATATTCTATCATATTTTTTAATATTGTCCTATCTTATTTTTGAATGCAATCTTAAACATTTACAATATCATACTTTTTTTTTATTGTCAAATTATTTTTTTAATTTTTAATATATATATATAAATAATAAAATTTATATTATTATTACGGGTTCACGGATCGGGTCATCGGATCAACGGATCTGTAAATCTAAACCCGTGATCCAACTCATACATGAACGGTTTTGATCGGTTCGGTTTGGTTTTGACCCAAATATATAAATGACCCAACCCAAATTATTCAGGGTTCGGATCGATTCGGGTTCACGGGTGACCCGAACCCGTGAACACCCCTAATCCTGGTTGATATTAGTATTTCTCCATATGAATGCAAATTAAGGGGCATGAGGCATGGGCGCACACACGTACACGGTACCGTCGGTACGCATGCCATGTAAATCCTACAGTGATCACTATATTTAATATTCATGGTTGAATTTTTTTAGCATTTAAACAAGTCACAGAAGAGAGGGACGAAGGGCTATGGCAAAGGCCTTGAATTAGAAGCCCCCAACATGAATTCATACCCTTGAGTGCTTTGTAGTTACTTCATGTGCAAAAAATTGGTCAGGTCAAACTCATGTGATTGCGCACACGATATTGGGCTTTTGATCATGGTTTTCATTTTTCTTTTTGTTAATATGCACTACCTCTCATATCTAACCTGCCGAAACGCCTAACACTCTCAGATCCATTAATCTTCCAAATGCCCCAATGTACAGTACATCCTTGAAGAGAATAAGAACCATTAAGTAGCTTTATTAGGCCACACTAACGTCCTCACCGTGCAAAGGAGAGGGGGAAACATGACATGGGGGGTAAGATATAGTCTCATTTGGCACCATTGTAGCCAGAATATCCCAATTCCAATTGCCAGCATCACTAAAAACTAAAAGGCCTTTTACCCGCCAACCCAGCATGTTAGGAGGGATAGAATGGTCCAAGTCAATTGGTCTCTTTTCCATTAGGTAACTAACGACCAACCCAAACATCTATAGTTACCATCATCAACCACCCATCATTTAAAGTCATTAAAAAGGTACCAAACCTTGGTAATCCATTTCTAAACGAAAGAATTATATGGGATTACTTTCACCGTTGAATTAGTGATTTCGTTCCTACCACATTTTATCCTCAAGACTGAGATGCAAGGAGCAACTTTCCTCGTACGAATCTGCATCCCTGTTTTCCTCCTCTGATTGCTCCATCCATTAGTCGGTTTCAAGATCTTCGACAAAACTGCTATCATCTCCCCTTCTCTTTCCTACAAGAAAGTCCTTATAGGTCATCTTTAGGGGGTTTTCCGTATCTTCCTCTACTACATCATATGATATTTACATTGACGATTCCTTAGGGAAACCTTGATCTCCTTTTAACTTTTTCTTGCTTCTTCCCACGGCCGAGTGCTAAACCTTTCTATTATGATTGTATTCACATATGGAACTTATTTTGTCCGGAGGAAAAAAGCACATAACCCTTAATTATAAATAACACAAGAAAATATGAAAAATGCAGTTATACCTACAAAATTGTCGAGTTCCTACCGTATCAACATTCCAAATTTCCAATACCCAACTCTAGAAACTAAAGAAAAAAACGTATGAACCCCAAAATACAAAATGAAAGAAAGCTTTGCAATGATTGGTTACTTTCAACGTGATTCATTGGAGATGAGAGCCGAAAGGCTACAAGATTTTATGGTGAATGAATGAAAGATATGGAGATAAAAATAATACAGTAATACATACTTTCAAAATTCAATATATAATACAAGGCTGAAATTTTTCAGTACAGTAAATTGCCGTGATCACATCAGGGGTTCCCAGGTCATGTTGAATGCAAGAATCTTCCTGAACCCTTTCAAAAATCCTGCTTACTACCTTTTTGGTACAGAAAGGGGAAAGAAATGCAGCATTGGCAACTGCCACACCAACACTAAATATTTAGTCATCACCTGTACCAGATTCCACAAGCAGCATTACAACAGGCCCTAAGCATATGTCAAATAAACAGCCAAACATAATCCTAAAGAAGTTTCACTTTTTATAAGCAAATAGCCTGATGTAGAACTACTAATAGTGGCTACACGACTAGATCTATAGTCAAAACTGATTGATGTCAAACTGACAGAAGCCAAAACATGGACATTCTAATATCTTATCTAGGGGATACACTATATTTACCATAATATAAACCCCTCTTACTTTACTTCTACTAAGGCCAAAAAGATTGATAACAATGCAGAGTATATCAGAAAAGATAAAGTGATCAAACCAGTAGGTCTTGATGAACAATCGTCGATAGGCAACATGATGTGGCATGTGACTAAAATACTACATGGGTTCAGTGTTCCAAAAGGTAAGTTCAAGGTACACTTCTAAGTGCAAACATTTGTTTGGGTGGGGTGGGGGAAGTGTCAACTTACCTAAAGCATTTGGAAAGAAATTCCCCTAGCTGAAAGGTTCTAGAATTTTATCTTTTCAACAAAAACCCATTTGTCTCCAAATTAATTAGGCAATAATGAATAAGCGTATCAGATAGTAAGAATATATACTACTAGGGATTTTAGTGATTCACCTAAATTCATTAGTTACTCTGTTTAGCAGAAATGTGGCACTACCAAATTCACTTTTGGAATTACAAACTCACACTAGACAGATGGCATGTCATGAATCTGGAAGGGTCCAAGTTCAAATATCCAGAAGTTCATATCGTTACACAGAAGATATATGCATATCTTGAGAAGCAACGGGGAAGAGAGAGGTAGGTGGATACAGTGGCGGATTTAGGACCTTGGATCAGTGGGGACAATTTATTTAAAAAATAAAAATTGATAATTGTCATTATTATATGAAATAGTTGGATTCAAATAGGAAGATAAGATAAACAAAATATGAAGTTTTAAGATAAATATTTGCATTTTATTAAAAAAGAAGTGCATTTATTTACTCTTACATGTAAACTGGTAAGGAGATTCAAATACATAAAATTAAGGGGTTCAAAATATAAAATTATGGGGTGCAAAATATGATTTTTTTTGCATTTTATTAAAATAAGATGTTATATTTACTTATTCTTACATATGAACAAGTAAGGAATTTCAAATACATAAAATTAGAGGGTGCAAAATATAAAATTATGGGGTATATAATATAATATTTTAGGACAAATACTAGTGATTTTATTGAAATGAGGGGGTGCAGCTGCCCACCCTCATATACATGTAGCTCCGCCGGTGGGTGGATACATCAAACAAGTGAAACATGAAATTAAGCATGCTTGTTGTTGGAGATTTACTAAGCACAAAAAGAATATGAGGAGATTCATCTAGATTCTGCATTATATAACTCTACTCTCTACTGTGAATCTATGCAATATAATCTCAGTAACTCACCACTTTTAGGGTCTACATGTACAAAAAAACTGGCAGCAACTATTAGATAGCATAGAATAAGCATCAACCCTTTAAAATAATTTGAGGTTCCTTCCTGCATAGAATAACGGAAATTTAAGATGGTTGTCACAAACATAAGTAATAGTGGCAACAAAAAAAAAAAACTCTATATATAAACCTATTACACACAAATCAAGCATGTGCAATAAAAAGTTAATGCTTCGACCAAACATCTTAGAAGAGAACTAGCTTCGGACCATGGATTGTTTATGTTGAAAAACATTAATAACTGCTACCAACACAATTTATAGGGGCAAGTAAGAAGTAACATACCTGCATCATAAATGCAACTACTAACACAGTGATAAAAAGTGTGGCAGTCTCAAATAGTTGAAAATTCAAGTCCATTTCTTTTCCCATGCACCATCCAACAACTACACAGAAAGGGATCTACAATTTTCAAGAGATCAAGAACCATCAAATTTCTCCAATGATCATCATCTAATTAACTAATTTTAAAAAGTTAATAAACTCAAGAAATGTCCTCCTATGACAAGAAGAAATCCAGGATAGTTTAATCACAAAAAGATATAGTAAATGTATACCCCAAGCAACTTAATAACATTTAATAACAGTTCGAGGCCATACCACAAACATAGATATCTGTGTAGACGATCCAATAGCAACTCCAATAGTGATATCCTGAGGAGAGATTGAATCCATTAGCAGATTAACAATATTCGTAGAATAAAGAGTAGGCTTTGAAAGCCACTTACAAGCTTGTCCTTCACGGCAAACATGATAGCACTGGCATGTTCTGCAGCATTGCCTACAATTGGAAGCAAGATGACAGAAATAAAAGCCACTGACATATTCAATGACTCAGATGCTCCCTGCAAGAGACCAGAAACACAATGTATATGAATGAACTTATGAGTTATGACGCAGAATTTATGGACAATAGGAATATTAGAGTTTTTAATTATCAACAAGGACAAGAAAGGTAGAGATATTGTAACAGTATATAATCTCAAACCACAAAGCAATCACAACTAACTTTGTCAAAGTGGAGTGATTAGGTCCAGGCAAAATAAAGATTTAGCAGCACTACATTCGGCCCAGCTAATATAGAATCTGTTCATTCTGTCCCTGTTTAGTTTCTGGCTCAACTGAGGTTTTTGGTGAGCACAAGTGTGTGAAACTCCCTCTGTTGTTATATTTCCTTTTCTAAGGAAGACTTTCAAATCTCCCATTAATCGCATTCTGTTATATAGCATAGGTCAATGGGGAGGGGACAGGTATTCCTTTTGTCCTCTTCTCTCACCACCCAAAAGATATTTTAAATTATAATTGTAAAACAAATAGAATAGCAGTCATCTAGCAATCTGCTATAATGTTTTTTGGGGTGACACCCTTGTGCCACTATTCACTACTATGATTGCACCGGTGTAAAGCCTTAAAACACTCCTTTTTGTTTCTTACCATTTCTTAAATACCAACATTCCACCACCAAGAATTCTTATCTCAGTCCAAAATCTTTTGATTCACTCAAGATTGCTTTAACAATCTTCTTAACTTTCTTAGACATCTATCTCATTCAAATAAAGTTAGCACTACTTTTTGATTTTCAATTATCTTCAATAATTTTTTTCTTAGAAGTCAAATGCACCCTTGAGTTTTCACCACCTGATTCTTAGTAACTTAGTTTTCTATTTACGGCTCTAAAAAAGAACATCAAGGATCAAGGTATTATATTGTGTAGTGAAATTCTTTCTTTGAATCATTTACAAACCTTGCAAATAAAACCAACAAAAATTAAGAAAATCAACAAATATAAAGGCTCAAATTCAACAATCCACGAGAATAGAAGCTCTAGTGGTAAAATAATAGAAATTAATGATCAAGAAATTCTGAAAATGATATAGCTATACCTGTATGGCATCTACAAGGTATCCAGACAATATAGATACCCATGCTGTCAAGATAGCAAGCCAGATTATTGCCTCCAATTGTGTTAATTCAAGTTCTTCCTCCTCATCAGAATTTTCACGATTATCTCCTTCCTACATTATGTGGAGATTATGTGAAAATGCACTGTTGAGTAATAAAGACAAAAAGGAATTCAATAGGCACCAATCCACTCATAAAAATTCTTTTATATTTCAAAATATATGTAATAATTTAATATTCCGATCAACTTTAAAATAAAAACCCCACCAGAAGAGTGAAAACATAAAAGAAAAAGGATGCTTTTCTCCTTTTCTAATACATGCAAGAACAATCCACTCAAACTAACATCCATCAAAATGTAAAGCCACATACTTGCGTTATGTAGTGGCGGATCTTGGTTATGACAGGATCATGCCCCCAATTTTTACACTAAATATTTTCTATAATATTCTCAAATACTTTGTAAAGTTGTTTATTTCTCAATTATTAATAATTTTAAGACATTGAAAGAGCATAAAGAAACACTTTAGTTGAAGGTAATTTTTAGTCTTTTTCTTTATTATTATAGACAATTTTAGGTCAATATTGCACTTCAAGATTTTGCTTTTGACAACATTGATTCTTATAGCTGATTTAAACATCAATAACACTTTTCATACAACTATTTCATTAATTAATTACCTTTTCAAACAATAAGCTATATTTTTTTTGCCTTTTTCAAACTCATTTTTTCAATGATTTTGATATCCTCATTCTCTATAATATTCTCAAATACTTTATAAAGTTGTTTATTTCTCAATTATTAATGATTTTAAGACATTGAAAGAGCATAAAGAAACACTTTAATTGAAGGTAATTTTTAGTCTTTTTCTTTATTATTATAGACAATTTTATGTCAATATTGCACTTCAAGATTTTGCTTTTAACAATAGTGATTCTTATAGCTGATTTAAACATCAACAACACTTTTCATACAACTATTTCATTAATTAATTACCTTTTCAAACAATAAGCTATATTTTTCTTACCGTTTTCAAACTCATTTTTTCTCTGACTTTGATATCCTCATTCTCTATAAGACTTATACAAGATGACTTGAACCTGCAATTTTTTCTTGCATCTGGATTTTTCATGCAAATTTGTCTATGATTTTCTCACAAATTATTTCTAGTCGAAATGTCATAAATTTTGCTATAATTTTGGCAAAAAAAATATTATTATTTCCTCAAGTTAGTTTAAAATTTCATAGATTTTTTTTTCATATTCTCATACAAAATAAAAAATAATAATGCTTCTTAACAATATATATATATATATATATATATAAATTCTCTAAATTATTTTATTCGGTAGCAGATGAGGAAATAGAAATCAGAAGAAAAAAAAACTTAATAAGAAAATATATTTTAATATCATAAAATGAAATTAAGAAAATAGTTAATAATAAGCTTAAGTTAACTTTTGGTCCCTATAATTCCACAATTGTGCACTTTTGGTTCTTGAAATTCTTTTATTGCACATTTGGTCCCTCGAGTTTTCAAAATTGAGCAATTTTGGCCTACCGTTAGTCTGTTGACAATTTTTTTAACGATAACTGTTGATGTGACACATTATTGATGACATGGGAGTGACATACTGATATGATGGATGATGTGGCAGTCTAACACGTATGCTGACATGGCACTAATAATGTAATGATGACAGCCTGTCAGTGCCAAGTTAGCACACTGTCAATGCAACATCAGCATATGTGTTGTATTGTCACGTCACCATGTCATAATTAACATGTCACATTAGTATTTTTTGTTAAAAAAGTAATGTCAAACTATGAACCAAAATTGCTCAATTTTTAAAGCATGAGAGACCAAAAGTGCAATAAAAAATTTCAGGGACCAAAATTGCGCAATCATGAAACTTATCAAAGTATAGAGACCAAAAGTGGATTTAAGCCTTAATAATATCATGAAATGCCTAAAATCACCCATAAGAAATGATATTATCAAAACCATTACATTTTATTTACACATTATAAACTTTATTATGTGCCCTTCCAATTTTTTTTCTTAAGCTCCACTAGTGCCAATGTAGTCATTTCTCCCCGTTCTTCATTTTTTTAATATATTTTCCACTCACTTTTTTGGTAAAATGCTCAAGTTAATAAATTATTTGAGTATAGCAGTCCAAACAAAACACCTTTTTTTCGTTGTGTTTTTGGGGAGTAGTAAGAATCTGCATTGTCGACAAACACATGATCATTTGTATCTTTCATCCACTAAACTCAACCTTGTATCTTACATTTTTTAATTTTAACCTGTAAAATCAGGCCCTACTAGCAAAATGATGATTAGTAAAGGCTCATTTGGTGGTAAGGATATGATAGAATATGAGAGAGGATAAGAACATGAAAGCAGGATAAGCTTTGCTTTAATCCTAACCGATGTTTGGTGGATAGTGACCAAATATGATAAGTGGTGGTGGCGATGTCAAGAATGGTGGCAGTGGTGGTTAGCGATGGAGATGGCGATAATGGTAGCGGTGAAGGCAATGGTGGCAGCAACCATGGGAACGAGGGTGGTGGCAGTGGTGATGACAATGGCGACGGTGTTGGTGGTGGTAATGGTGACAGTGGTGGCAGTAGGGTGAGAGGGAGGAAGGGGGAGAGAGAGTGACAATCCTATCTTATTGCTTTCTAACTTAACTCCTACCTTAGGATAAGAAATACACTGCATCAACAGGATAGGCACCAAACAATTGATTACAGCTGGATAAGAAATACACTGCATCACCAAATGAGCCATAAATGTATAATACTAGTTAACACAGTGAAAAGACAATGACTAAATGATTAAGTAAATGACCATAGTTGTAACTAGTGGCAAATACATATTCATCTCCTTAAATAGTATAAAAACTACAAAAATCTAATGTACCTCAGTCAGTGATCAGTGCAGTGTATGTGTATTTTCTAAAACGGAAAAAAAATATAACAAAAAAGAGATGGGCTTCACCCCTTGCACATCACATGATAATTATACATCATAAACCTAAAAGACAAAAGGCTAAAAATAAAAAAATAGAAAATGGGACAAAAGAACTAACCTCATCAACTGGACTATAAACATTTTGCTGACTTCTAAGTTGAAAGAAAAGGTAGCTTGCATAGGCCAGTAGCATTATGCAGCTGCTAAATCTTGAAAGAGATAAGACTGACTTCCCTTGATGAACTTCGGAGTGAGTAAAGTAAAGCACAGCAGGAAATAATATTCCCATTACAGCCATCAAGAGTAACCCAGAATTGACAACAGCAGCTGCCTGTTGCAAAGGCGGACTACAATGTGAAGTCTGTGACATCAGGAGGCAGCAGTAATGAATGGGGTGATGATATGTACCTTATCAAAAACCTGCACTTTTTTGTAGTGGACAATGCCACCAGTAAAGAATGCACAGCCAAGAACTAGAAGCATATTTGACAAGATTGAACCGAGTAAAGATTGCTGAACAACCCTTATCATATTGCTTTCCAATGCATAAATAGATATAATCATTTCAGTTGCATTGCCGAATGTGGCATTAAGAAGACCGCCAACTGCAAATATGAACAGAAGTGAGTTGAATTGACGGAGCAGACAAAGAGATAGTATGATAAATAGGAAAAGAAAAAGAAAATAAATGAGGATACCTGTTGGTCCTGTGTAGAAGGCAAGCTGCCTGGATGAATCAAAGAAAGAAAAGGGATTGGGGGTGTTAGTAGAAATAGTGAGGAGAAGGTGAAGTAAAAGTAAAAAAGACTTACTCGGTAGCATAACCGAGACGTTCAGCCAAAGGAGTAATACCCAATAAGGTGAAGAAGAAGACCCATCCCTAAGAAAAGAAGAAAGAGAATGAGATAGGAGAGGAGAGGAATATAGGAGGAAAGGGAAAGGGAAAGGGAAAAAAACATACATGGTGTCCAGTAAGATAATGTAGGAGAATGGCCAAAGGACCAAAGGGAAGCAAGAGGTTGATCTTGGCTTTAATTAAGACAACGTATATACTCCTGCTGATACGTGTCGTGTTAAAGATGGATGAGCTCCGCAAATCGACAACGCTTGTCTCCTCAAAATCGAAGCTGTGTAATTGTTGGTGGACTTTAGAGGAGGCAGAAGCTAAGGGAGTATCGTCGGCGTCGGGGTGGTGGTGAAAACTATGACGGTCTATATTGTCCTCTACAACGGAACCCATCATCCAGCAAGTATTAAGTATGTAGATGGATTGGATAGTTGTGAAAGTGAAGAGATCTAGCAAGACAGGGTTGGATCCAAATAATATCTGCAAAGTAGGAGATTAGATGAGGTGTAAGTCTGCTCCTGCTTCTGTGCTTCAGACAGTCTGCTCCTGCTTCCTCTTGGGCTGGCTGAGATTTAGGGATAGAGAGTTGAGTTGAGATTTGCTTCCTTCACTAATGGCGTTGGATGGCCGGCAACTATGCGATGGCAAGTCACTTGTCACTAGTCACACCTTCGATGCGAACCTTCCCCGAAATCTCCCCCTTTTTCCTCAAATCATCATTATTCATTAATACTACCATTACCCATTCCTCTAATTACCAAATACTACGCTTAAGCTTAACACTGCCTTCCACGTCGGTCAATATTTTTTCCTTTCCTTCTTCTCATTATTCATCCATTAGTTAACTACTGCCCATGTGTCTTGTCACCCCATCTCCTACAAATTTCATTACATCATCGCCACTTTTTAATTACCAAATACTAAACTCTCTTATTTTAATTACCACCACTACCCTCCATCTTTTGCTCCTTCCATATCTTACCTCCATATTCACATGTTTTGCTTATACCCAGTTGGGAAATTTGGCTAATCATTTTTCTAGTAAATTCTCTATTTTTAATCACTTTTTTTTATTCAAATTAAAACTTTCCTATATGAATTCAATTCTCTCTTTATTCAGATTAACGATATATAAATAAATACAAAATAATATACATGCATATATAAGTATTTTAAATAATTTATTTATTATTTTTAATAATAAAGTATATTTCAATTAATATGTAATTTTAATTTAAGGAAATCACTTGTCTAAATAACATAATTACAAACAAGGTAAAAAAATATCCCATAAACAATACATGTACTTAGAACAGAATATTAATATATGATTGACTCACATATTGGTTTCCAACACAAATAATTTGATCCTTGATTCATCGTGTAGGGTAAACTAGTTAATATAAAAAATGATACATAAAATGAAATCTAAAATAATTTAAAATTATATAACTTCTAAAAAAAATAGGAAATGAATGCGGTTTTTTAAAAAACTGCAGTAAGTGCAGTTTATTATCTGACTCATTTTAAACTAATTGTACTTTTATCTTATTTTTTTTATCACGAAGACTGTAAAAATAAAAATGCTATACCTGTAATTATAAAAAAAATTACAAATGATGGGAATCTAAAAAACGTATGGAAGGAAGGGTTTTCATGAATGGCTCGGGTTTTAAAAAGCACACAATCTAATCCTATAAAAAAAAATTGATGGAATTGGGTTTGTACTTCGACCCAATTCAACTCGGTCATGGGTCAGGTTGAGTTAATCATGTTTCAATATTTAAAAATTATTTTTATTTTATAAAAATATTTTTTAAATAATAATTTATTTTTATCTAAAATTTTAGAAGTATATAATGACTAAATGTATTTAAAAAAGATTAAATTATAATATTTGACTAAAGAATTAATACGATATTTTTATTTTATATAGAAATAAATTATGGTATTAGTATAAGAAATCACGAACAAAATTAAGATAGAAATAAAAAAAAAGATCATGAATGACTTAATTGAATAATTCAATAAATTATATGGACTAAAAATTAATTTGTTTTATATTTAATAATTAATTTATATATAATAATAAATTTAATTATATAATGTATAGGTTGAGTTGAGTTAAAAAAACATTAAATTTATTATTCAATTCATATATAATCAATTTTAATTAGATTTATCGAATTCAATCCAAATGCTTAAAAAATCAACTCAATATAGTTGGTTTGGACCATAGTTCAATCCTAATTTACGAACTTCCGGTCAATCCTGATTTATGAACATTCCTATGTCAACGTGTATCTTTTGTATTGGCAGTTAAATGTTACCCACACTGCTTAGACACTCTTTTTAAGGATTTTGATTCTGCAGTTTGCTGAAATTTATTAAAAATTACCAATTTTAGTAGATCTAATTTACTTTTAATGACTATTTTTTGATTTAGAAGCAGACTTATTAGAATTGATGGTTTTTAATACTTTTCTGCCAATTGTAAGGGTACTCCTGTAATTTTCCCGTAAAAAAAAGAGAGTATTAGAAGAAGAAAAATGATAAAAAAAAAAATGACACCAGCATACGTTTTTTTTTTTTTTGTTAGAAAGGGACACTAGCATACTTCGACTCAACAAACAAGGGTGCAAAAAAATTGGTTATATAAATACAAATTTATAGCATTAATTGGCAGATTTTTTTTATTCACCACAAAAAGAATATATCAGATCTACCTAACAAGTCCATTAATCTCAACAAATGAGCAAGAACGAATAATATGTATCCCGATCTCTTCCTCCGTAATTTTTTAATAAAATATAAGTTCATTTTATTTTTTATTAAAAATAATTTATATGTCTAATTTTCTTTTATAATTTATTAATTAATACAGTATGAATTCCAATCAAGTAATAACGGCATCTATCGCCAGTCGCCAGAAGCCACACTATGAAGTCTGAAGCCTCTGCTCGGACCCACAAATTAGCACGTACTGTTGTATTATTTATAGATGGTATAAAAAGTTAAATTTTATTAATTAATTTTGTTGATTATTTTAAATTTATATTTTTATCTTTGAACGAGGTATTTTATTTTTCTGTTTTGGACTTGGTCTTGTGGAAGAAGAAAAAACCGGCTACTCTTAAACTTCGACTTTATAAGAAACCTATTCTTTTTTCGATCTTCTCATGTTTTTTACTTTCTCTCCCTAAATGTTTTTTTTCTCCTGCCTACATGACATGTCAACATTTCCCTACCACCAAAATTTCTTCTGCCTATAACGTGATCCAACGATCCTATTCCTACATGCAACATAATGATGAGGAGATTAAGCCTCGTTACACAATTCCTTAGAAAACACCCACTGTTTACAACACCACCTATTTAATTACTACAGATGACTAACAAAAGAAAAGTGAAAAAGCAAGATAAGATTTAATTATAAGATTTACTTCCTTTTTATCCCTTTATAACTCCAATTATGTTATATCTTATTATTTAAGAGAATACATCTTGGAAGTGGAAATTTCGGCTACTATACCTTTGAAGAAATCAAGTTGTTTTATTTTGTTAAAGAATTTATCCTTTTATTTCTTGTTGCATCTTTGATTCTTATAATTTTACTATGCTTCATCAGTTCTCATTTATCTAACACTTTGATTATTCTCACTTGACAATAACAATGTTAAAAAAAATATATAAGGGAGAGAAATCTTTTACAATTGGTGAGGGAAATAAGGTGAAAGGAAAAAAGATATAAAATCAGAATATCATGCATAATCAATGTATTAGTCTTTGTATTTCATGTATAACCAGTATATCAATCTGTTTATGCCATATACAATCAGTGTATTGGTTTCTCTATGGCATGCAAACTATTGCATGGGTCTCTCTTTATCATGTACAACCAGTACATCGGTCTTTTTATGTCATGTACAATCAGTACATCGATCTTTTTATGCCATGCACAACCAATGTATTGGTCTCTCTATGTCATGTACAACCTACCATGTACAACCAGTATATTGACTATCTTATACATTAGTTCTGACATTTACATTAGTCGACAGAATAGATAAGGTGAAAGGAGATATAAGGTCGAATATATCTTGTTCAATCTCATACATAAGCTATTCAGCCTCTTATATAAGATTTTTACTCTTATATTACTTACGTTGGTTTTTCAGCTTCACATTACTTATATTGGATTTTCAGCCAGCTTTGGTCTCACACTACTTACATAAGCTTTAGCCTCATTATTTACACATTGGCTTCAACCTTAATGCTCCTATTTTTAACTTAGGAGAAAAAGAAAAAGGTCTTCTATGGTTGAATTATGACATTGTTCTAAAAAACTCTTTACATTGATTTTAGTCTCACTTCTCTAACACATCAATTTTGGTCTTCCAATTATGGTTTTACTTCAATAGATTATTTATGTACAAAAAGGTGAAATAAGGTCAAACTTTACTTTATATGCTTACTAACACGAGCTGAAAAAATTTTAATGATATATTCTTTCATGCTTATATGTCTCTTATTCATGAAAATCAATATACTTACTTGTTTGGAAGCATTCATTCAACTTAGATGTTACAAGGATCTATACAAGAAACATCATATTACACAACTCAACCTACAAATTCCTTTTATAAGCACAACACTTGATATTCGTAAGACTCAAAACAATATTCTTGAAATTTCTTTTCCTTGACCTACACTGGTCTTGAGACACTTTCCCAAAACTTTCCCAAGTAAAAAATTCCAAACTTCAACTTTACTATTTTAGCCTACATGAGCCAAGTAATAATTTTTACTGAGATAAATTTTTGTATTTCTTACATCTCAAACTATGCACATCCTCAAATGATTCACTATTTGACTTCTTCAAAACCTACAACCAGTGTAGGTTCTCATTCCAAACACTACACAACAAGTGCAGGTCCCCTATTTCATAACTAAGAACAATTAGTACATCGATCAAATTAATTGGTTGCACGGAAGTAGAAGAAACAAGGTTAGTTTTATAACTTAATCATTTTCATTTACTATTTGATCATATTTACATGTTCAAATTGGCACATACTATTACATGCATGTTCAAATCAATACATGTTATTCATCAGTCAATTTTAGCTTAGAAACTTTATTATTTATTATCCAGTTCATCAATTGCAAACATGCTCATTCGTGTTGAACATTACCATTACATTTCCATTATTACTCAATTATGTTATATTCATTACACACCTACATCGGTTTTTTAGTATTACATTACATATGTAAGCTTTTCAGCCTTGGATCACTTATATAAGCTTTTCAACCTCACTTTTTTATCAAGCCACTTTGGCTTACAGTTCTTACTTACAACACTCACGACTTGTAGGATTATGCAACATCCCAGACATATAAAAAATTTAATCAACTTTTTCAATCATTAAGCCCCTTTGCAAAAATTGTACTCGTGGCTTGAGGGGCTTGTGTATTGCCCAAAAGATAGTGGATAATAATCATTCACCCCATTTACTCACAACTAGATAACTTCTCATTCTAATAACCGACAAACTCTATTATTATTAATAAGGGGGTACACTGCAGATAAATATATCTTCTAAAATAGCTTTACAGGTACCAGTCCCACTGCCCGGAAAAACTTAGAATACCAAGTAAAAGATTAGATTGTTGGTGGAGATTGATTTGAAGAGCACTTCAGTGGTAACAACATTTCCTAAATTACATTTCTAATTTGTCACAAAAATTTCATACTATAGATGCAAGTGTTGTGCTAAAATGATGTAAGGCCCACGGAACTCAAATGTTTCCTTGGCTGTTGCAGATTCCCCGGCCATAGAGACTTTGACGTTTGAGCCACACCACATGTCATCATGCAGTCTCCTTTCAGCAGTATTGGACTCAGAGCAGACTTAATATTATTATGGCCACCTGAGCTAAATACTGATGTGCTCTAATTAACTCTATGATGTGCTCTGCTTTCAGCAGCAGCCAATGCAGTCTGGCCGAGTATGATGACTAAGGTCATCAAATCCTTTCCCAGTGCTACTAATTCCTTTGTCCTCTGAACTAATACTAATAAGGATGGAATGTGCGCATATATATATATATATATACACACACACACACACACAGATAGCAACACAAACAATATAGCGTATTACCATAATCCCATAAATTAATTGGACAATTTTCAGTATCTCAATTCAATTGAAAATCTCTTGCACAAGGTGAACAGATACTATTGCGAAGCACGTGTAATATAGTAAATGTCTCATGAACTAGAAGAATGCATTTATAGTTAAGTGTAGACATTAGACAGCATTAACAAATATATATTGTCAGGGAGCAAAAGATCATTACCTTTCTGATTTCATCCAAGAGGTTATAAAACTTAGCATCGTGGGGACCATGGTGTTCATTATGGCAAAGCTCGTGCAACATTTATCAAAAATCTGTTCATAAGGGAAGAAATCTCACTCACGCGCGGTTAAGGCTCCATTGTCTTATCTTTAATTCTGCACCTGGTCCAATATTTGGCTTTTTCATCAAAAATAAGTTAAAAACGAAAACTAATTATTATAATAGATTGATTAAGAAAATATTTATTAAAATAAATAATTTTTGTTAATGTATAAAGGAGGCATCTGGTTTAATATTCAGTTTATGTTGGTATTACTGAAGTTAAATATCTGACAAGATTAATTATATTAAAATGATATATTTTAGATTTTTGTGTGATAAAAATTATCTATTTTAATAAATATTTTTTTGACCATCTCATTATACTAATTATTTTTCGTTTTTAATGATGAAAAAAGCCATCAATAGTTAGCCCTAAAAATGATGGATTCGCATGACTGCACTTTAAAGTTTTAGAAAACTAATACTAGTACATGTTTATAACATTAAAACATAAAATTAGAAAGTGTTCATCATGTTAGAGAATACCACCCACTAGGGAGTACGTACTAATGCCTTAGAAGGACTCGAGAGAAGGTGTAGTAATTAAAGAGTATATCTTTTTATAATTAATAAAAAATAGTTGTTAATTTTTTAATATATATTATATACTTACGTATTTTTAGTATAATTCTATTTATTAATTTTTAATTAACAATTTTTTACTCTTTATCTATTAAATTAATAAAGAATATAGGACATATGTGTGATAATCAACACGTAGTATTTTTAATTGACAATTATACTCTACCTATACCTTTATTTAACAATTATAACAAATTGTTAAAAGAAGTTTTAAAGTATTATAATATTTGTAAGTTGGAAAATGAATAAAAAAAAAGGATGTGATAAAGAAAGATATATAATATTTAAAATTAACAAGCTTATCTCCATTACATATTTAAAATGATATATTTGTAAAACAACAGAATGCACACTAAACCAGGGGCGAAGAAATTTCTCTCCCTTTGTTCCTGCTCCTGGTTGGCTTTACGTTAGCATTTATAGCCAAACCAAGCTAGATCAAAGAGAAAGTGTGTTGCTTAACGTTAACATGTTTCACTAAAACAGAAAAATTAAGAGAGAAAGCCGAAAATTAATTGATGGCGTGTACCAAAGCGACCTTCACCTTTTCACAGTACTGTGGCGACAGCAGCAGCAGCAGAAGAAGAAGAAGAGCCTCTGCTGTTTCATTCTTCAACGGCAATTCGGTCATGAGGCTCTCCTCTCACTGCGGCGCCTTGGTGATGAACATTGTTTTGGAGACGTCCAAGTCTAAGGACAAGAGGAGCAGCAGCAATAATATTATATTGGTGAGCGAGAAACTTGGAGAAGCAGGGCTTAAAGTGCTAGGGGAATGGGGCGACGTTGAATGCGCGTACGATCTCTCACCCGAGGAGCTCTGCTCAAAGACCTCATGTTGCGACGCTTTAATCATGAGGAGCGCCACCAAGGTCACAAGAGAGGTCTTCCAAGCTTCCAAAGGAAGATTGAAGGTTGTGGGAAGAGCTGGTGTAGGCATTGACAACGTGGATCTCCAGGCTGCCACCGAGTTTGGTTGCATCGTCGTCAACGCACCCACCTCCAACACTGTCGCTCTGCAGAGCTTGCCATCGCGCACCTTGCTGCCATGGCAAGAAACGTTGCCAGGGCTGATGCCTCCATGAAAGCTGCCAAGTGGGAGAGAAACAAGTACGTTGGTGTGTCTATGGTTGGGAAGACAGTGGCGATCATGGGATTTGGAAAAGTGGGATATGAAGTGGCGGCGTGCAAGAGCAGCGTTGGGAATGAAAGTGGTTGCGCATGATCCCTATGCCTCCGCAGACAGAGCGAGTGCTAATTGGGGTACATATGGTGTCCTTCGATGAGGCCATCTCAAACGCGGATTTCATCTCTCTCAACATGCCACTCATTCCTGCCACCCAGTGGCGGATCCAGTATTTTAAAGAAGGGGGGGCACTCTAACCAAAAATAAATAAAAAGATTTTCAATTTTTCCATTCTCCCAATATATTATGAGATTTCTCCTTTAATCATGCATTTTCTCAATACCCTGCATTATGATGTCCAAATAAAATATAGGTCATTTTTATAAAGACTTCAAGAGAAAGAAGCTAAGTCATTGAACTTACAGTGTCTTCATGGATTTCAAGTTATTCAGTGGTGGGAAAGCTGAGCTTTTACTAGCTTTTAGGTCAGTTATCCTAAGTATCAAAGAAAAAATAAAACAATCACTTAACATATTCATCTTCTATGATCAAAACATAAAGCTATTTCAAATACATATATAAAATAAATCAACCCTTAATTAGCAGCTTCTATTAGCATCGAATACTATAAGGTGTTAAGATATGAGTTGCTCTCCAGTGATAACAAATTCTATTTCAAATTAATGCTTTAAAGCTTGATTTTCTTAATGGAAACGGTTGTAGATGGCCTAAGCATCCTGATTTTGTTAAATTTTAAACTTGGGTGAAAATTGATTTTGAACTGTTAAATATAATTAAGACATGTGTCTAAATCAAAATTAATTTGAACCATATATTTATATTGAAATGTGTTTTTATTTATTTAAAAAGTATGAAACTTGATTTTCTAACTTTAAAACAAATAGGGAATAAGTTGATGAAAGAACCCTTCAATTTAAGATGTTATTGAGTTATACTATTTTCGACCCAAATAATACAACCCCTTACTCGAAACACGACTTATGAATTTCTGAACTTTGAATACGGGGAGCTGAGGATACAACAATTTATCAATTAATATTCAATTTTAAGTTAAAAGTTTACTATTAATTTTTTGAATAGGACCAAAGGCGTTATTGATATACGATTGCGGTGAACATATAACATAACAAGATACGTTAAGTCATAATAAAATTTAAATCATTTAACTGAAGTTTTACAAATAATAAAGACGTTTAGTGCATGTTTGATACAAATTGTTCATATGCTCAAGACATGCATCCAACCTTACACGTAAGTTCCCCATAAGTGGTTGTCAAAATTTAAGGGGGGGCAGGCCCCCCAACCTTACACGTAGCTCCGCCCATGCTGCCACCCACAAGATATTCAACCACACTAGTTTCGCAAAGATGAAGAGAGGAGTGTGGATCATCAACGTCGCGAGAGGCGGAGTGATCGACGAAGATGACTTGGTAAGAGCCCTGGACGATGGAACAGTTGCTGAGGCTGCACTTGATGTGTTCACGGAGGAGCCCCCGGCCAAAGATAGTAAGTTAGTGCAGCACGAGAAAGTGAGGGTTACACCTCACCTTGGAGGGAGCACAAAAGAGGCACAGGAGGGTGTGGGCATTGAAATAGCAGAGGCTGTGATGGGAGCCTTGAAGGGGTAACTTTCAGCCAGCGCTGTGAATGCTCCCGCGGTTCCAACCGAGGTGGTCTCAGAACTGGGTCCATATGTCGTGCTGGCCGAGAAGCTGGGGCGGGTAGCTGTGCAGTTTGTATCAGAATCAAGAGATGTGAAGGTGGTTTATCGATCAGCTGGCAGCAGGAGGAGGCCAGATGATTTGGACATTAGACTTTTGCGATCCATGATCATAAAAGGCCTCATTGAACCGACATCCAATTCAGTCATCAACTTGGTAAATGCTGACTTCATTGTCAAGGAGAAGGGGGTTCGCATAAGCGAGGAAATAATAGGTGGTGTGGAACTAATTGATTCAATCCAGCTACAGATATCAAATGTAATTAGCATAGAGGGAAAAGTCAAGTACGGTAGCCCCCACCTCACACGTGTGGGCTCCTTTGATGTTGATGTGAGCTTAGAGGGGAACCTGATATTGTACCGGCAGCTGGATCAGGCAGGTATGTTCTGGGTCATCATAACGTCAATGTTAGCTTTATGAGTTTGGGAAGGACATTTCGGAGAAAATGGCTATTGTGGCTATTGGTGTCGAGGAAGAACCAAGCAATGATGCTCTTGAACAGATGAAGACTTTGGGTCTGTTTGGATGTAAATTTCTCTATAAGTATTTCTAGAGAAAGAAAATAAAAAAAAATAAATAAATAAGCTTCTCCATAAGTTAAAATGAATTTTTCATTAGCTTATTTGCAGATATTATCTCATCTTTTAGAGAAGTTATATTAGTGAGCTTCTAAAAATTAGCTAATGAACAACTTATTTTTACTTTTAGAGAAACTCATTTTATTTTTATCTTTTTTTTTTAGAAGTATTTCTAAAGAAACTTATCCAAACATACCTTTTTTCTTTCTCAAACTCTAGCTAGCCTACCAACCATCATTCTATGCATGTGCATGGCGTACGTACGACTCAAATTAAATAAATAAACTCCTAATACAATTCTATAATATAGTCTATGCATCTCGATCTGTTGTCTCTACAACAAGGCTCTAGGTTTCTATTTGCTTAATATATTCTTGTAATTGTTTCTTGTCTTTTGTTATTATTTCCCTGCTTATTGTTTTAGGAATACAATTCTCTATATGAGTTTGAGTGGGGGCATACGACAAATCGACAATGACAATTTCTTTTTATGCAATGAATTCTTGTATTTTTTATAATTACGATTAGGATGTTTTCTCAATAGAGAACATTACATAATGTATCAGATTTGTGGATCTATTAGGATCGATGTTTACCCAATAAAGCATTATATCATGTATACATAGATAATTTTGTATAAAAAAATGTATATAGATCGTTGGTAAATGTCACTAACTTTTGTTGGTAAATTGGTGATGTCGTCACTTACGAATTGGATCTATTAGGAAGTTACATATGGGTCACCTTGTGACACAGTTTATTGTTCTCAGATCCAGAACTACTATTTGTCGGCTAACCTTAATATCTTATTTATTCATTCCAATCTTTTCCATTATCTATTCTACAAGATCTTTTTAGTTAAAGTTGTAAGATCAATTTTCCTGAAAAACAAAAAAAAAGGCTCATAATACACTTTTTAATATATTATTTCTAATACATTTTATTATAAGTTAAAATTTATTAATAACTATAAAATTAAGAAAAAAGCCATTACATATATTAAAAAGTATGTTAGAAATCCCAAACGTGTGAAAGTAGACTTGCTAATGAGGTAAACTTGCTATTTACATTTTTCTTACGAGAGGAGATTCAAATAATAATTGGTTAGGGGTGTTGCATGTAATTGTAAAGGGGTTGTGTCTCGGGTTTTTATTCTTTGTTGTCATGCAGGTTTGGACACTACTTGTGTTAGAGTTGTATACCTTTCAAAAAATAAATAAATTCATATTTGCTTTAAAACATCTAAAACAAAATCGTTCTTAAATCAATTAAGTAAATCTAATTCACGGAAAAGATTAAGATTTTAAAAAGACACAAAAGCAAAGAGGGGAGGGAAGGTTGAATGGTTAATGACCTGATTCAGAAACAGAGATGGCGTGGCAAGAAATCATGCATAATCAATTCTCATTTGTACAAATTAGCATTTCTCATTCTTTATTATCTTCTAAAAGGAAAAGGGAAGAATATTATATGAGTATGTGAATGTGAATATAAATGTATTTGTTTGTGACAAACAGAGCAGAAAGCATTGTTTCGCATGACTCTTGTTCTTGTCTTCAATGACAATGAGTCAGAGGTCAAAACACTGCTTTCCCATTGCAGGTCTTGACATCGTTTACTTTTTTTTTTTCTTTTCTTTCAGTCGCCTTAATACAGTATTTATTTTTTAATAATTATATATTTATATATTTTATATATTAATAATAAAATTCTTAAGATTTAGAGATTATTCTCTTGTTCTTTATTTTTTTATGTGAAAGCCAAAAATTACAGAGTCTTGAGATTTAAGACATGCAATTGATTATTAAAGACTATACTAGATACTTGTATTTATAGTAATTGATAACCTTTAAGACTTAAAAAAACAACAAAATAGGCAATGCCATTGTCTACTTCTAAAAAAAGTAAAAGAAACTGTGTATTTTCATGTAAAAAAAAGAAAGTAGAAATGAAATTGTCGACTTTTCTTAATTAAAAATAAATAATTATACTTTATGAAATTGGCATTCTCATTGTTGATTTCCTTCTATTTTAACATTGGCGTTGTTTATTTACGTTAGTTTTTAGCAAAACCTTTTTCACTTTCACTTGCACCATTTTAACTAAAATTGATTATGTTGTTCCAGCTTCTTATGAATGTTCAGACTTGAGATGTGGAATTGAAAAGCAGAGAGGCAACTGGTAGTCTGGTATGGCCTGCCACCAACTGCAGCTGGCAAGAAACTACTCGAACTAGCATTGCTTCTTTAAAAGGAACATTATTAATTTATTATTAAATGAATATGTGAATGTGAGTGTGAAAATTTGAATAAATTGCACACCATTTATTTATTTATTTATGAGTTATGACAAATGAAACAGACAGCACTGCACTGTCTCACATGAGTCTCGTAGTTGCTTCACATTTTCTACTAAGACTTAGAGGCCAAAACGCTGCCTTTTCCCATTGCAGTTTGCGAGGTGCTTCACTTGCATGTAATCTGCAACCAAGGTATGTAAGGCCTTCTTTATGCTTATTTATTTATCTCTCTCTCAAGTAAAGCAAAGCACCGATGTCCATGTCCATGAGTTGGATTGTTTTCTTGTGCATGTTTTATGCTGTTTCTGCACTCAGCTCCGATGGGGTGACTCTCTTGTCACTCTTGAGGCACTGGACATCCGTGCCTCCTTCCATAAACGCCACCTGGCTTGTCTCTGATACCACCCCATGCTCCTCCTGGGTAGGAGTACGATGTGACCTTCATGCCCACCATGTCGTCGACCTTACCCTCCCAGATTATGGTATTGCTGGTCAATTAGGACCTGAAATTGGAAATTTAAGTCACCTACAGTACTTAGAACTTGCTAGAAACAACCTTAGTGGCCAAATACCTGACGCCTTCAAAAATTTGCACAACCTCAAGTTACTCAGCCCTCCACATAAACAACTGGTGAGATTCCAGATTCCTTGACTCAACTCCCCCAAGTATATCTTGTTGATCTGTCTTATAACACTTTAAGTGGATCCATCCCCACAAGTATTGGGAACATGACTCAGCTCTTGCTGTTGTATCTTCAGAGTAACCACTTGTCTGGGACAATTCCCTCATCCATTGGGAATTGCAGCAAATTACAAGAATTGTTTTTGGATAAAAATCAGTTGGAGGGTATCCTGCCTCCGAGTCTTAACAATCTCAATGATCTTGCTTCTTTTGATGTTGTCAGCAATAGACTTAAGGATACCATTCCTTTTGGTTCTGCTTCGGCCAGTCGTAAAAATTTACAGTTTTTAAATCTCTCATTCAATGATTTTAGTGGAGGCCTTCCCTCAAGCTTGGGGAACTGTAGTGCCTTATCAGAATTTGCAGCCGTAAACTGCAATTTGGATGGAAATATTCCTCCCTCCTTTGGTCTACTGACCAAGCTTTCTATTCTATACCTTCCCCAGAACCATTTATCTGGAAAAATACCTCCAGAAATTGGCAACTGCATGTCTTTGAAGGTTACATCTGTATTCCAATCAACTTGAGGGAAACATTCCAATTGAACTGGGAAAACTAAGAAAACTAGTGGATCTTGAATTGTTTTCAAATCAATTGACGGGTGAAATTCCACTCAGCATCTGGAAGATTAAATCTCTGGAGCATCTCCTTGTGCACAATAATAGTCTTTCTGGAGAACTGCCTTTGGAGATGACGGAGCTCAGGCAACTGAAAAACATCTCATTGTTTAGCAACCAGTTCTCTGGAGTCATACCGCAAAGCTTGGGAATTAACAGCACTTTAGTTCTTTTGGATTTTACAAATGATAAATTCACTGGAAACATCCCGCCAGATCTGTGTTTTGGCAAGAAGTTAAACATCCTGAATTTGGGCATCAATCAACTTCAAGGTAGCATACCTCCTGATGTTGGGAGCTGTACAACACTCCGAAGGATAATTCTTCAACAAAATAACTTCACTGGGCCTCTTCCTGATTTCGAAACCAATCCAAATCTCTCACATGGATATCAGCCACAACAAAATCCATGGTGAAATTCCATCAAGTTTGGGAAATTGCAGACATATCACTCAACTAATTTTGTCCATTAACAAATTTAATGGGCCTATACCCTCAGAGATAGGGAACATTGTCAATCTTCAAACTTTGGATCTCGCTCACAACAACTTAGAAGGTCCTTTGCCCTCTCAACTGTCGAAGTGTACCAAAATGGACAGGTTTGATGTTGGATTTAATTTCCTAAATGGTTCATTGCCATCAAGTCTGCAAAGCTGGACAGGGCTAAACACATTAATTTTGAGTGAGAATCACTTTACTGGGGTCCTCCCAGCTTTCTTGCCGGAATTCAAAATGCTTTCTGAACTACAACTTGGTGGCAATGGTTTGGTGGCAGAATTCCCAGATCGGTTGGAGCATTGCAGAATTTGATGTATGGTATGAATCTAAGTTCAAATGGGCTGTTAGGTGGCATGCCTGTAGAGATTGGAAACTTGAAAAAATTGCAAAGACTGGATCTGTCTCAGAACAATTTGACAGGAGTATAGAAGTTCTTGGCAAACTCCTCTCCTTAGCTGAAGTCAATATTTCATACAATTCTTTCCATGGTCGTGTACCAAAGAGGCAAATGAAGTTGCTCAAGTCTCCCTTGTCATAATTTTTGGGCAATCCTGGCTTATGTACCAGGTGTGATGACTTGGCTTGCACTGAAGAAGCTCTATAAAACCATGTGATGACAAATCTACTAAACAGAAGAAAGGCCTCAGTAAAGTTGAAATTGTGATGATAGCTCTTGGGTCCTCAATATTTGTTGTTTTGCTGTTGCAAAAGCTTATCAGGAAGTCCATATCTTTGCTGAAGGGGGTTCTTCTTCCCTTCTGAACTAAGTCATGGAGGCTACAGCAAACCTAAATGATCAGTATATTATTGGCAGAGGAGCCCATGGAGTTGTTTATAAAGCCCTGATGGGTCCAGACAAAGCTTTTGGTGCAAAGAAGATAGGATTTGCTGCCAGCAAAGGTAAGAACTTGAGCATGGCCAGAGAAATTCAAACCCTTGGGAAAATTCGGCATCGAAATCTGGTAAAATTGGAAGACTTTTGGTTGAGAAAAGATTATGGTATAATTTTGTACAGCTACATGGAAAATGGAAGTCTTGATGATGTTTTGCATGGAAAGATACCACCACTAACCTTAGAGTGGAATGTCAGGAATAAGATAGCTGTAGAATTGCTCATGGATTGGCTTATCTCCATTATGACTACCATCCTCCCATAGTGCACCGAGACATCAAGCCAAGCAATATACTTCTCGACTCTGATATGGAGCCTCACATTGCTGACTTTGGTATTGCCAAACTTCTGGATCAGTCTTCTGCTTCCAATGCTTCTTCCATTTCTGTTCCGGGTACAATTGGTTATATTGCACCAGGTAGGTAACTCTTGAAAAATTATTTATCATTATTTGATACTTATGGACGTATTCACATGTTGAGAGTGGCTTGTGACAGAGAATGCTTATACAAGAGCAAATAGTAGGGAGTCTGATGTATACAGTTACGGGGTAGTTTTGCTTGAGCTGATAACGAGAAAGAAATCAGCAGAATCAGATCCTTCCTTCATGGAGGGTACTGTTGTAGTGGATTGGGTTAGGTCTGTGTGGAGGGAAAGAGGAGACATTAATAAGCCTTCTTGCAGAGGAATTTCAGGATACCCATATAATGGAAAATGTTACCAAAGTGCTTATGGTGGCTCTGAGATGTACTGAGAAGGATCCACACAAGAGACCCACAATGAGAGATGTTACCAAGCAATTGGCAGATGCTAATCCACGGACAACAACAAGTACACAAAGGGCTAGGTAATGGTATGCTTTGTGGATGAAATTTGCATAGGCAAGCTGTAGCTACTACTAGTTCTGTTGTGCCATTTGAATCGCTAAATACTTCTCCATGTGTTTGATTATCGCACAAACTATATAAAATACATAGTTATCTTACCTTTTGGTCATTCGGATTGTTCGTGTAAATGCCATCATCTTTGGTCAATTAAGTTAGGATAGCATAGGAACATCGGTAGAGGTTAGCTACATAACATAATCTTCGCTATCCTTTCATATCCTCAAAAGGAAATTAGTTCTTTAACATAAGAGAAGTGATGCAGATACACCAATTTGTATAACAATTTATATTCTGTGTTTATCTCTCTCCTTCATTCTATCATTTATTACATTTCCAATTCAGATTTATCTTTATTTTTCTCACTTTCTCTCTCTTAGATGTATATTTTGTTGTACAAAGATAATTTCTCTTGACATAAAATTAAAAATTTATTAAATCGGGTATACACTGTACGATTAAATAAATAATGCAGTAAAGCAAGAAAAATCATAATGCATAAGGCCTTAACAATCAACATATAATAATAGAAATTAAATCAATAACATTTGTATGTATAAAAACCAATTTAATGGTGGAAGCACTTGAAGTTGGTGTACATAATGGTGGATGGTTTGATAATTTAGTTGAGTGGAAACTTGGGGATGGTGGTCATACTAGATTTTGGGAAGATCCTTGGATGGGCGATGAGTGTCTTCAAAAGTCTTTTCCTAGGTTGTTTGTCAACTCGGAACAAAAAGGGGAAGTGGTAAGAAATATGAGTTTGAGGGTTAGATAGATGGAGTTGGGATTTCAAGTGGAGAAGAGAATGGTTTGTGTGGGAAAGGAGTTTGGTAGATGAATTTTACAATGTGGTGGCCAATGTCAACATCATAAATCATGGGGATGATTGTTGGCTTTGGGTGAAAGATGCTTCATCCATGTATTCGGTTAAATCCGCCTATATGGTTTTGCATGAATTGAGATATGGTAATAATGAGGTGGAGATATTCAAACGATTGTGGCAAATCAAAATACCTAGGGAGGTATCTTTCCTTCTTTGGAGGGTATTCCATGATAGAATCCCTTCTAAGGCCAATCTCCTTCGAAGACGGATTCATCTTGGTGAGGGGGAAGTGGTATGTCTTCAATGCCATGAAAGGATTGAAGACTCATCACATTTGTTAATCAATTGTAGAGTTAGCCATCTCATTTGGAAGAGATGGTTTAATCTCTTCGGTATAAGTTCAGCTCTACAAAGCTCGATGAGAGATCATTTTTGGCAAAGTCGGTTTGAAGGGTGCTTGGTGGTGACATACGGGATGGAGCGCAATTCTGTGGACCGTTTGGCAACACCGGAATTTGGCTACATTCGAACGGAAACCTTTTGATTCAGAACAAGTTTGGGAAAAGATTTTGTTCGTGCAATGAAATCAATGGTAAAATTGTTTTTCCTTTCACAGGGGACCAGGAGATTGGATCTAGCCATATGAAGAATAGAATGCTTGGCTGATAAATAAAGTGTTTGCGGTGATTTGGTATTAATGCTTTGATTGTTTGGCGATATTGTTGTAGCTGAATTTTGGTGAATATTAGTGTATGCTGCTGTATAGGTTTCGTATCTCATATTATGCATTTTTGGAGTGTGTAGTATTAGATACGATTTCTTTATCTTGACGGGTTTATGGGTATCGGGGTAGAGAGGCTGGATGATTTTTTGTTGGGTGATTTTGACCATGGCAGGGCTGTCTTGTCCATGGTTGAGTCTGTATCATGTACTGGAAGCACATCTTGTGCAAGTTATTATTAGATTTATTACAGATTAAAAAAAACAATTTAATAAAATTTGTTTAAAAAAACAATTTAATAAGTTTTTACATGTAAAGACAAATTGTGAATTCATGACATGTATGTGTATAGAAAATAAATTATATGTTTAAAGAAATCTAAAAGAATTGTCATAATCAAAAGCTAATTGACATTAAAAAAGTTTGATGCTTAAATTGTTGTCGTGGTTGTTCGAATTTTTCACTAAATTTATATTTGTTTTCCATTTCGTCTTAAGATATATAGTTTGTCAATCTATATCTCAATCCATTAAGTCTTTTTAACTACCTTATCCCATGTACATTTCGATCAGGAGTTGTCTCGTTATGTGTCCAAACCAACTCAATAATGTTTCATCATCTTTTCACTCAACGATATTAATATTATGGTTACTTTTCATCAAATATCTTCATTTTTTATCTTATTCATCTTCGTATAACCACACATTCACCTTAACATCCTCATTTGTGCTACTCTTATTTTATGTTTATGTAGTCTATGTTCTTAGTAAGTAATCAAATGAATTTTTCAGCTAATAAAAAAACTAAAAAAATAAAAAGATAACTTATAATAGGAGTGTTCACAAACCGAGTTAAGTCAGATTTGATCAAACTATGATCCAACTCAATTCATTCAAACCAATCAAATATGAACAGATTAAATTGGGTTGATATTTTGAATTTTTTTAAACTCAAATCAAATCAATCTGTTTATGAGTGAATTATTTCGGATCAAGTCAATGAACAATGAAATTAGAGCATTTAAATTTATTTATTATATGCTAAAATTTTATTAAAATGAATTTGAGTTCAACACAAAATTAGACCATACAACAAGATGAAAATATATATCATTTATCCAAATTTATAAGCTAATATAAAAGGATAAATTAAAAGTAAATATATAAATAATAATAATAATATTATTATTATTATTTTATCTCTCTAGCGATTATTATAACTAATATAATATAGTAACATTACTAACAATATTTGTTTTTAATTTAAAATATATAATAATAATTTAATACTAAATACCAACTTCGGTGGTCGGATGAACAGGTCAACATATCTAAAAATTAAAATCGTGATCCAACTCAAAAGTTATTGAGTTTGAATGAATTAGTTTGAATTTAGATTTGGTTTAAACAATAGTTAGATAGCTGAGAGATAAAATATTTGTTAATTGTATTCATTGTTAAAGAATTATTACAAACACCACTGTGTCCATGTGTGGTGGCCATCCCAAATGAAGATTTTCAATTAAAAAATAATGATGGCTCTTAGTTGTTATTTGGTTTTAGTAATTAATGAATATAAATAGGTGAGCTGTTCACTTTGAAGTACACGTCACATATAATAATACTAAATAATTAATACAGTTACTCCTCTGGTAATCGCGATTTGATTTTACTGTTTACCTTCCCCCACCTTCCATGAATTATCTTCATTAATCATTAGACAAAATTTTAGATTTGGTTTTTTAACACTCTTTCACATATTTCTTTTAATATATATTTTTTCATTAGTTAAAATTTATTAAGAAATCAAAAGGTATAAAAGAATTATTAAATAAGATATGAGATCTACAAATTTTTATGTTTTTTAATAAATTTCAATTAATAATAAAAATGTATTAAAAAAATATGTTATATAATGTATTACTAACATTTCTCAACATATGTTTTAAGAAGTATCACATAATTAATGAATAAGATTTAAAAAATGTATAGTTTATTTTAAAGAAAAAAGTTACATATTATTAATAGGATCTAATTTAATTGGTTGAATAGGATGGACAAGTGTTATTATAAATTAATTATCATAATTACTAAAGATTTTATTATGCACATATATTTGTTTTATTATAATTTTATTCATTAATTTTTAATTAATATTTATACTTTATTTTGTAGGCTTAATTACATTTTAGTGATGATTTTTCCTTTAAATCACCACAATTAAAATAATTTTGTGATGCTTTTTATTGATTACGATAAATTTTTTATGTGGGAACAAAATTTGTGACATTTTGTAAATTAAAGGATAAATTTTGAGAAAAAAAATCACGATATTATAAATTTTTTAGGACAAAAAGTATCACTACACCTATTATGTAAAATCTAGGGGCAAAGTAAGCCAAGTCTAACTCTAGGAGCAAAAAGTATCCTTTGCTTTCATAATGTATCAATATTTATTATTTATCAATGAAAAAGGAAGGATACCGCGCGAAACTGACAAGCGAACATGGTCTAACTGACTAATTAAATCTAACAATCTATTGATTAGCTGTTTCACAAATTGTTTATAGTTTGTAGGTTGCAGTCACTCTCAATAATCGCACACTAAAAAAAAAGCTATTCAAGGCTTGCAACAAACTTACCTGATATCTTACCTACCAGCATGAAATTAACAAATACAAAATGTATTAGTAACACATCACGTATCAAAAAGGGTCGAGACTTTAGTCTGAACAAGTTGAGATGTCTTTGTACATTTCATAAAGGTCGAGATTTTAGACTGAACAAGTTGAGATGTCTTTGTATGAAGACATGTAAACACAGCACATATATAGAAATGTTTTTGTTAAAAATAAAATTATTATGTCCTATTCAAATAGTTAATTTTAATATAACAAAATCAATTTCAATTGTTATGATTTATGACCTAAATTTACAGTTCTCACATACTTAAAGTAGAATAATTTACATTATATATATATATATATATATTATAATATTTAAATATTAACAAAAAGGAATTAGTCTTGTGATCTCCACAACTTAATGAATTAAGACTTAAATTTTCAATGAAAGAAGTGTCCACATTTAATATCTAATTGGAATATGATTATCTCCAAAAAACAATACATGTAAAAAAATTAAATATTTAAAATTAAAAGATATATGTACATGACTTTTTTAGATGCGTATGTGACTAGTAAGTTTTAATTTTAATCGTCCATATATAATTATATTACTCAATTATAATTTACATTTCTTAACATAACAAAACATTTCTTGTTTAACACATCTTACATATACATACACAGAAGTATATTGAATGATAAGTTTTGCTAATGTAAAAAATAAGAACATTTAATTACAATTAACCATTAGATTAAACCTATTGATTTAGTTTTTGCATTTAATTACATACATGGGTTCTTAAAAAAAACTTATATGATCTTTAGTTAATTAAAAAGAAAGAAAATTACATGAGATTTATAATTAAATATGCAATTTTAACTATCAATTTTAATCTAACTAGGGCAATAATCTGTCTTACATGACCTTTATATAATTATTTTTATATATTTTAAATTTTATAATTAAAAAAAATATGTTAGTAGATATGTTAGTAGACACGAGTATAAATGTTTTAAAATTATACTGCTTTTACTTATGAAGTTTGAGTATAAATGAATTCAAAATGACTTTACAAAATTAATTAAAAAAACACCTGAGACAAAAAAATGAGAATTGAAGAATTTTAGTAGAACAATGTGTACATTTTATCCATTTATATTTTATAATTTTATATGTATATATTATAAAAAAATGTCAAAAATTAAAAGGTAAAAGAAAGTTGTCAAGTGGTAAAAAAATAACATATTTAAAGAGAGAGAGAAGGTAAGGGTTTTGGACATGATTTTTTTTTTTTGTAAATTGTAGGGGAAGTGTCGGTGGGGTAAAAGGTAGAAAGCTTTATTAATAAATAAATATTAATATTAATAATTAGAAAGTGAGGAAGTTGGTATTAGCATTATGTATGTATTTGTAGAGTGAGTGAGTTTTGACTGTGGGCTGCTCCAGCCTCTGCCGTTGGTCTTATCTTTTGCTGAAACTTGAAATTGAATCTCTCTCAAGCTTTCTTTTTTAAAAGGTTAGGGATCGAAGCAGAAGGAAGTAAGTAAGAAGAGATGGGAGTGGATTTTAGACAAGTAGTGGCAGGTGTCCTCACCCTCACAATGTTTGTCATGCTTGGAAATATGATCAAAAGAGACCACTTTGATAATTCACTTCGAGTAAGCACACCCTCTTTTTCATTTTCATTTGCATTTGCTAGCTCACACCAGAAACAACAGCATAACTAAATTCATCTTAAGAATGAAAACCAAAGCCTTTCTTCCACAGAGCTTATAGATCCTTTGTTTATACTGACAAACTAGAACTAGGAGAAGAGACCATAATTGTTTTCAATAAGAATGCTTTATAATTGAACCACATTTCAATATCTGAACTTGGCAGTCCTCCCAGTTGGGTGTGAATTCGATTCTTATTGCCAGTCAGTCAATTTTTTACTTCATTTCATTTGTGCTTTTTACTTTTTACTATACAAGGATAAGCTTCCAGGAGAATCGGAGGATGCCAATTTTGAGACTGCTAAGTTTGATGCTACTCATGTAAGAAAGAATATAGGGCTTTGGAAGGGAGATGTGGATGACCTAAAACCGTGTTGGGTTAAGCCATCTGCTGGTAAGACTCACTAATTGAATTTATCATATCATATAAACTAGACAGACACTTATATTGTCATGGGTGCCAGATGATGTGGAACAGACCCAAGGATTTGTTACTTTTGCGTTAACCAATGGCCCAGAGTACCATATTTCTCAGGTAACTTAACTTATTCAATAACGTAATTGCAGTTATTATTTCATATTCTCTGACACTCTAGTGATGCCTTATTCAGATAGCAGATGCAGTGATTGTTGCTAGAAGTCTGGGGGCAACACTCGTCATACCTGACGTCAGAGGAAGCCAACCTGGTGACAAGTGGTTAGTGTTGATTTTCATTCTATACTTGGCATAGGTGTCTATTAATAAAAATATTTATTTTAATCCCCTCCATATTTTAACCTCTGCATAGCTTAGTCTAAATGAAAATGTGCTTATTTCTCAACTGCCAAAGAAATATTCTGATCCTGCTTTTTAATTTGCAACCAAACAAATAGATAGAATCTAAATTCTAATCTCAAAATGAAAATGAATTGAAAAATTCGATTCTATTTCTATATTAAATTTATATTTTCATATTTATTTATAGATTTCCATATTTTTTTTATAAATTTTTAGTTTAGAATTAGAATAGTTTAGAATGCGAATATAATAAATTTTATATTTTTCTTGGAAACCAACCTTGACCTATCTCCTAAAAACTTAAGCCTTTTGGAATCGTTGATCCTTGACATATGTAATGCTAGTCTGTTTTAATTAATCTTTCTCTGGACATCTATTGCGTTGCCATTATGAAAAATTATATAATTGATGGAAGTAATTATCACATGGAAATCTGTGGGTAGTTTGTGATTTTATCAACCACAAGATTGAAATTCCTGGCAAAAAAATTTTCCTATGTTCTTTATTGTTATAAGGTTTACTTGTTAATACTTGTGCCTCATTTAGATGCCCCCACCCCGCCCACCCTTATTTAAACATTCTAACACATTGTTGGCTGAGGACTGAGGTGAGGGAAGCCAGGGCTGGGCCAAAACCCTTGGTCAAGTTGTAGGCTAAATTTTAAGAAAAAAGCTTAATGCACTCCATTAACCAAGGACCAATTGTCATCTTTGTTATTTCAGCTCCCATTCTTATTGTAAGCTAGCTTCGGAAGCAGCTCAATATGAGCATAATTAATTGTAGATTGACGAATAGCTCATGTTAAACTCAATTTTTGAGTTCAGTCTAATTTACTTTTTAAGTGCAATGAAGTACATTTTCCTAACTAATATAATTGAAATGTCAGGAATTTTGAGGATATTTATGATGTTGATGTGTTCATGAAAAGCATGGAAGGGGTGGTCAGAGTGGTAAAGGATCTTCCTACTCATATATCAACACGGAATATTGCTGCTGTGAAAGTCCCTAATCGGGTTACAGAAGATTACATAGCTGAACATGTGGAGCCAATATACAGAACAAAGGGAAGTATAAGACTTGCAACTTACTTCCCTTCAATAAACATGAGAAAGGCAGGGAAAAAAGGTGACACTGATTCTGTTGCATGCTTAGCAATGTTTGGAAGTTTAGAGTTGCAGCCAGAAATGCATGAAGTGGTTGACTCAATGGTTGAAAGACTAAGAACTTTAAGCCGAAATTCAGACGGGCAATTCATAGCTGTGGACTTGAGGGTTGATATGTTGAATAAGAAGGGCTGCCAAAATAGTGATATTGATGGGGAGAAAAGCTGCTACAATGCACAAGAGATTGCAGTATTTTTTAGGCAGATTGGTTTTGACAAGGATACCACAGTTTATGTGACTGAATCAAGGTGGGATAGCAGCCTTGATTCTCTCAAGGATTTGTTTCCTAAGACTTATACAAAGGTGAGTTAAGTTGTTCCTCTCTCTTTTTCACACACACAAGTTCTCACGCTAAGACTCATTTTTCCATTGGGACATTGGAAGGAAATTATACAAACTAGAAGCATTGTTTTGTATGAACTAGAAAGTAGAAATCTAAAATCCTTGTTGGTTATTGGTTGGTGCAGGAAGCCATCATGCCGGCAGATAAGAAGAAAAGGTTCCTAGATTCTGAATTTGAGAAAGTGATTGACTTTTATGTAAGTGCAGAGAGTGATGTGTTCGTACCAGCTATTTCAGGTCTGTTCTATGCCAATGTAGTTGGAAAGAGAATAGGTTCCGGAAAAACACGCATACTGGTTCCATCTCCATCTGCTTCTGCCTCCAATTTCCTCTCTCCTTATGTCTCCAACAAAAACCACTTTGCTTATTCTTGTTACTGTTAGCAGCAAAAACAACAATTTCATTTATTTATTATGCTCCAACACACAATCTCAGTTTCCCAAACTACCTGCCCGTTATGGCTTTTTGCTTTTCCAAGCGTTCACCAAAAGGGTTCACCGTCAAATGTGTACAGAGTGCTTTCTATTCATCACATTTTGTTTGTAAAATTCTGGTTGCCTCAGTTATTTATCATAATTGGTGGTGGTGAAACTGAAGATAATGTATTTGTTTGATCTCCATAGTATAATGGCATCGCATGTATTGGATTTCTTTTTCGTGATAAAAAGGTATATTTTTTTCTTGGTAGTAGGATGATTTTTATACATATTTTCATTACTTTGACATGTTTTTTGAGTTTCAACATTATATCATATCAAATCATGGTAATTTTTCTTCTTTAATTAATCATTTATGAAAAGACTTTTTTTTTTTACTAACCCCTTTAATTTTATTTTTTGGTGACATAACAATGAAGGGACAATTCCTCAATCAATCAATAACCATTAACTATGGGGAAAATAGTAGCCAATAGCCCTAATAGATCGAAAATTCTAAATTGACCAAGTTATGCTTTACGAAGGCATCTGCCTTGATTCCCTTGTCTGTGGATGGCTAGAGGAGCAATCGATGTTTATGAGCTCTAACCGTCATTATGTTGAAGCGAAGGCTCATAATCACTCCGGGGAATGTCTTCCAGGGAGTTACGTTGCACACACCCAAATTGTTTTAATTTGCTGAATCAAGGAGAGACTTGTTAGAGTTTTCTTTTCTGGGGAAAGCTTCAGACCAGTTTTCATGTACTCCCTTAAACTAGTACGGATGTCATATCATTTCTTGCCTATAACGACAAAAATTATGTCTCACTACGTTTGTCAGGCGTCTTCAGGTTAGTCTCCAATAAAAGTTGACCTAGCACATGATTAAGGAGGCTTCCAACCTTTGGGAGACTTTTCTCAATAAAATTAATAATGAGAAATTTATAAATTAATAATACTTCATATTTTCAAAAACAAAGTTTCACACGTGTTTATTTATTTAATTTTATTACCATTAAAACAAATGAAGATATTCGATTAAAGGTATCAGTGACACTGGTATATAAAAAGATGAAGGAGCATAAATTGAGGTGATCTAGACACATTATGAGATAACCATTGGATGCTCTCGTAAGAACAATAGTCTATTACTAAGAGCTCAACACAAAGAGAGGTAAAAGTCGACCGAAACTTACGTGAAAAAAGGTAGTTAAAAAGATCTAATGGTGTGAGATATAGATTGGTGAACGGTATGTCTTAGGATGGAGTGGAGAAAAACTATAAACTTGGTGGAGTGTTCAACCCAATAATAATTGTTCTAGTCATTTATTTCCTTATTTTAATCTTTTTTTCTTCTTTTCTCCCTTCTTCATTTCACTCCTCGTTTATTTTAACTTATTTTTTCTCTCTTTTGTCTTATTTTCACTTTTTCTTCCCTTCTCCCTTTATTTGTCTCATTTTCGATTTATCATTGGATTTATCTACCACCGACCTCAATTAACTTGGATTAAAGATGTTGTTGATGTTAATGTTGATATTGATCATTAAAACAAAGTTTAATTAAAACTAGAAATATTGAAGCCTAAAAAATTTATATATTGTTTGATTTTGACTTGATGTAAGTTTTTTCAATTAATGTTTAAACTCCTACATAAGGTTATGTTGGAGAAGAATAAAAATGGTACTATGTTGTTACATTACATGTGAGTTGTTAGCTAACTATGAATTGCACGGTGGTGGTGCACGGGACTTGGACTTCCTCAATCTCCTGAAATATCGGGACAGTGGCGTTTTGGGAACCGGAATTAATTTTCCAACTATCGCAAGAGGCCAGCTGTTACAAGGTAGTAAGGTAAAATCAGCTGTCAGTCATATAAGTATATACCAAAAGCTCATGAGAGTTGAGACTCAGAGCGATCATATACTCCAATCTAACCTGATAAGCCCAATACAAAGAGAAGCAAGCCACAGCTTCCAATCAAGCTTCACTGTCGTTGTGAATTTTCCAAGGAACTCGATGATGATTATCTAAACAATTTGACGTGGCTAGAGTCAGTCAGAAATTAAATTAAATGCACTCAAAATTAAGAATATTACGTAGTAAGCATAACTAACAAGCCTATTTATTCTATTCACACCTGAAGCACGAAGGTCATTCCAACAATTCCTATGAAGAGACGGTTCTTAGTCACTCCCCCGAAGACATTCATCTCTTCTGGTTTTCGAGCATTGAACTCGTTGAATATCTGTAAAATCAATTGAATCATAATCATTTTTATTATATATAAAACTCGATCTTCATAAGAATCCAATTAATAAAGAGGGTACAATCCATCAACCAACCAAATATCTCACTTAGAACATATTCAATGAGAAGTACTTATATGAGTTGTTTAACTTTAAACAATATTGTTTAATTTTTTTTTTTTATTAGAGCATATGACATAGCTTTGCTAATGGAAGCACCGTTACTTATATAAGCAATCATTATTTAACAAATTTATACCATAAATAACATTTTTCAAGTATTGTAGGATCCATAAAATTAAGTTAAACACTCATTTTAAGAATCTAAGCATTGAAATGAATTTTCGTTTAGAGTGCTTAAAACTACTTGGAATTGAAAGACACAAAATTAAGGTAAGCAACTCATCTAATCAATTATGCATTATAGATACTCTTACTTGACACAAGACGAATGCATTGAAAATTAAAGTATTCTTCACTTGTATGGTATGGGCTACAGAATCCTGATTATTACGTAGAATACTTTCACCACCGAAGTTAAAAACGAGAAGGACGATGACTTGATAGAGAGCCTGGATTGCAATGGCAAATTAAATACTATCAGTTATGGAAGGATCTAGTCTAAACAGCCCTATGCATGTTTCTCCGATTCAATGATGAATGATCTAAACAAGTCTCTATAAGTATAGAATTTACCTGTACGATCAAGTTCCTCCACATGACATTTGTTATAAGAGGTTCCCTGAAAGCCAAACATAAGATATATCGTAGTAAGCCCAAGTCTGTCTTCAAGTGAGTATTTGCATTTTGAATAACCTTGTTTTTTATAATTGAATAAGTGATTTATGCTTGAAAATTTTAGAAATTGCAATAAAAATGCTTATAAATTCTCATAGTATAGTAAGAGATCCAATCAAACCAAACCAAACCTTCGGCCAACTGGTGATCTGTGCATAAGGTTGTCTGTTGGTGGTTCCGTAGCCAGTGCAAGAGCCCCAAGTGTGTCCATGATAAGGTTGACCCACAAAAGCTATACACAGACTATGTAAGAGAGGGGTAAACGCAGGTATTGCATTGTAAATGTGACTCTATCTGTAATTTGAATCATATATGGATTCAACAATATTAGATGGCAGGGTACCTGTACAGCATTTAAAGGAACATCACCAGAAGATATTGCTGCCACAACATTTATTACAAGAGCAGCAACATTAACAGTGAGCTGGAACTGAATAAATTTCTGAATATTTGCATATACAGAACGGCCCCAGCGAACAACCTACACAAAGTGAACTACACATCTTAGATAATCTGATGAATGCTCGTGTTGTGTCTCCACGAAATAAATTTATCTCTTCTCAATCCAAGATCAATTCGTGAAATAAATTTTTAAAATATATCTATATAATTTGAAGTTTTTAGGGGGTTTTATATTTTAAAAGTTATTTTATAATTTATTTAGTTTTTCAATTAAGTTCTTAATTATAAATTTTATAAATAATTCTTAATTTTTTTACCAAAAACACCAAATGACATATTGATGATTCATGATTGTAAACATACATTGACTTACTCTAATAAGTCGTAGGCCAGTAAGAACCTATTTAATCATTTTTAGAAGTATACAAAGTAGTGAGAGGTCGTTAAAAACTAATATAACCTATTATGACCTACTTAAAAATCTAATAAAATTTCAGGAAGCTACTGAACAATTTAACATAAATACAAGCTAGAGAAATCATTTCTAAAGAAATGTACTTTATAACTTCTAAGTTGAGCATGTGAAATTGTACCAATGACAGACACCAAAAAAAGACAACCATATAAGACATGCTTAAGTGAATAAACAACAAGCTTACCTTTACTACTGATGCAAAGTTATCATCCAAGATTATAATATCTGAACTTTCTTTTGCAACTTCTGTTCCTTGGATGCCCATAGAAAGACCAATATCTGCCTAAATTACATAATCGTAAAACACTGTATCAACTATAATAAGGAAATTAATATAATTGCTAAACTCTAGGTTTTAATAATGAATTTTAAATTTCAACTTTTAAGCACGCAACAATCTGTTTGCATGAATTAAGTTATTTGATGATTAATTTTTCAGCATGACCCTTATATATTTGAATTTGAAAATAGGTGTTTTATGGTTAATATGAAAATTCCTTGATGATAGCTATTATTATATGCATTAACAAGTTCTCTTATTATTTTGTTACTCACTTGAGTAATGTTTTTGAAATATACTTATGATGAGCAGATTTGATTTTTCATTAATTTCAAGATAAAGAAACATCAAATTTACTATTATTAGTTGAGCAGAAGAAAAACACTCTGCAAATAAATAATATAGGATTTGACTTTTCTAAAGTATGAAGTGCACTTTAGAGTTTAGAGAATAGAGTTCAATAATAAATACGGATTAGAAAATTCATATATTGAAATAAAATATATGCACATGTAAAATGTCAAAAATAGATGTTTTCCGTACTTTAGGAGTCAAATCTATCTAAAGTTATAAAACAAATTACGGAAGCTCTAACTCATTATAAATGTGTGTCCGTGCACTTTTTCCATGCAGTATTCTTAAGAAAGTAACTAAAAAAAGAAGAAAAACTTCGAAGTATTTTCAGGGCCCAAGACCTGTACATCCAAGAAATATACAGACCTCATGAAGTGCAGGAGCATCATTGGTGCCATCTCCTGTGACAGCAACAACTTCACCACCTGTACGTAGTGCTTGAACGAGCAACAGCTTGTCAGTAGGAGAAGACCTCCCCATAACCTATATATAATATATATAAATATTTGCAAATCAATTCAAAAGTATATATAAAACATGTGAAGAATTCATTGTAGTATGGATAATAAACGTGGACAGCATGTAAGAATAGTAGTGGATTAATAATATTCTCGAATATTTTTAGGGAATGAATATCACAAAAAAATCACAATGAAAGAACCATACTGTTATCTTTTTCGCAACTTGTTCCCTTTCTTTTTCAGATAGTTCACGAAATGTCTTTCCTTCAATTATATTTGGCTCAACAGCATCTTCAGCTGACATCAGTATTCCACACTCCAAAGCTATTGCTTTTGCTGTTTGAAGATTGTCACCCGTAACCATCCGTACCTGTGAGATCACAGATATACAATGTGCTGGGTTGCCTTGACTTTATATTTAGGAATTGAATATGGATAAACACTCATGCAAGTTATAAAGGCAGAATCCACATTCCAACACTGCCATTAATGATTTCAATAAACAGCAATCTAAATATGAAAAAATCTTGTTGTATAATCAATATGAAAACTATACTCATCAAACATAAAAGTACAGATTACCTTAACACCAGCTTCAGTGCATACTTTCACAGCATCCTTGACTCCAGGGCGACAAGGATCCTGAACATTCAGATTAATGTAGTTAGATGAAGGACGATAAAGACCTGATTTGAAAGTATTAAAGACAAAGTAAGTTCCAAAGAATGAAGTGCATATAAAAATACCAAATTCAGACTCAATTCTTTTTATATCAGAATACTTTCAACCTCAAAATTTGCAATCTTCACTAAACATGTGATATTTAAGTACATTTGACATTTGTAGAATAGATAAAGTGAGAATATGAGAAGAACTAATCATGACAGTTTAATCTTAGTTGATGTTCTAGAGTACTTCCTTTCACCACTTACACTCTCACTTGATATGTTATAAGCATATTAATTAGAACACAAATCTGGTTGCCCTATTTATTCAGAGATATGGAAGTTATAGAGCACAAACAAATTTCAACAACTTTAACACATTTTAACAATGGAAAAGAATCTTGTATTTTACCTTTATTCCAACAATAGCAAGCAAGACAAGCTCGTGTTCAGGTAAGGACCACTGTTCTAATTCCTCCTCATTAGATGGAATTTTGTCTAAATCATACGATCTGTATGCAATGGCAACACAACGCAAGCTCTGAGCAGCCATGTCTTCGATAGCGTTCTTGAAGAATACCTGGAATTTATAGATGAATATAATACTATATTACATACATAGGAAAAGGAAGATACTGCAAATTTAATTAACTGCTATGAGTCGCTAAGTTTTGGAAAAATGATAGTCTATTAGTATCCAATATATAATTGCATAAGTTGGCAATTGGCATTGGAGTAACTTGAAAAATACTTTACCGCATTGATATGGATAAAGTGATTGGTAGTAGCCTTATATATGGTTTTAAATTTTAGTTAGCTATCAACCAAAAACATTTCTTTTTTAATCTCCATTGGTTCGGGTCAATGACTTTAATTCCCTCAACAAACTTTCTATCACATGAAGCTGCCGTTCCTAACCTTCTCTTCTTCAATAGATTTCAAGTGACCATCAGAATCAAGATATTGAGTACATGTTCCTAGAACTATCTCCGCAGCTCCTTTCCAATGTATATGTACTGCAGAGTCCGGCTGCCAAGCAAATTACATTCAGTACTTCTGATTATCATATATATGAAAGATGGTGGAAAATATCCAACTGATATGATTCGATATTAGAAAAGTAAACATAATCTACTTCTGTAAATTAAATAGGTTCAAAACGAGAGTTTAAAATTGAAAGCGCATCGGATGGATATGTATCATAATGGCTATAAGATAGAATAAATAAGCAATGATTTGGAAAATAATTGTATCAAATGGTTACCAGTTTCAGAGCAAGACCACCTCGCTTTTTCTCAGAATTGAAGGGGAAGACGTGGAGAATTGTTGAATTTGATCTAATAAGATCAAAATTGATCGCCAACTGCCACGAGAACTCAACAGATCAACATCATTACCAAGCTAAAGCAAAGCCAAAAACTGGGGGTGGGGGGAGACAGTAAGGGTACCTTCACTGCCCAAGAAAGAATTGCCTTCTCTGTAGGAGACCCTGAAACCTCCGCCTCTCCACCATCCTACGGAAGCAAATGCATGCACAGAATGTAATGATACATAGATATTAATGCCATGATTCAAACATTCGTGAAATAAGAATAAAAAATGTAACGCCAGATAATTAAGAGTACAAGAGCAGGTTAGTCGTGTATGTCATTATCATTCACAAGAAGACCAGTGCAATCTCATAGTAGTGAAAACAAATCAACAAATCCAATTTGTTTAGTATTTTTTAGCTTATAGAAGGTATTTGGTTCATATTGATCAATACAAAAGAAACCGGCCACGATCACACTACACCACTAGTCCTAGTCATAACTCCCATTTTTAGAGTAACTTAAGAAGGACTTTATCTGCATCAAGTAATATGCCACAGCCAGACAAAATTTACAGCCACGGGAGATATTTTGGTGCTTGCGACAAAAGACAATTGACAAATGATAATCAGTGTCTTTAGTTCATTTTGTATTGACCAATATGAACCAAAAAGAGAGATTTTTATTGAAATACTTAAAATTGCATAATTCATAACATTTGTTACCTCTAATTTGATCTCCACAATAAATACATTCTCTTTTTAGTTCCTTAACTAAGGGCACTGATTAGCAATGCCCCAAATATTTTTATATTCAATTCTAAAGCTTCAAAACCTGCATATAAATTTGAAGAATCTTTGCTTCTTGTTATACTAGCTATTTGAATATTAAAGTGTGATGGGAAATATTATAACTAAGGTTCGATTTAATTTGTAAACCAAATCTTTTACTTAGAATGTTCAAAAATTTAAAATACATTTTTTTAAACAAAAACAAAACTGAAAGAGCAAAAGTAGTTAAGGACATCCTAACTACGTCAGCATCCCCTCCACTGTCCACGCTCAATAGCCCGCCAGAAATATATTAATAAGAAGAAATAACTACAAAATGCATGGGGGCATGAACCAAACCCATGAAAGAGGACTATTTAATTAGAAAAACCCATTCTATTTCTAGTGAAGTCAGATGTGATGAAAGATGAGAGGAGATATCATGAGCGGCTAACCTTTTTGCCCAAGTATTACCCTCACGGTAGATGTGTCCCACCACAAAAATAAAAATAAAATTACATAGATTTCATTTTTTTTTTCTATTAAATCTTATGAAATTGGACAAAAATGAGTTTAATTTAAAAATAATAATATAAATTGAGCAACTTACCCATATTCAATAACCTATTTAATAAAAGAAAAGAAAATTTTGATCTTAAATTTATTTAAATTCTATCTTATAATAAATATTAAATACATAATTTAATTTTATATAAATACGACTAAAACATATAAATGAAAAAAAATACAAACAAGCATAATTTATAACATTAAAGGTGATTAAATTCTTCAACATAACCAAAAAAATATATCATAACAAAAAACTATAATGCATAAATGTTCAACCATCAATATTATAACACTTAAATATGATTATAATATCACACTTTAACAGTTTCAATCTCAAATTCCATGTCTATTGATAGTTAAAAAAATGCCTCTAAATTTGGATCGCTCTTTACTACGTTCAACCCTCTCAATCCACTGTTTGTGTTGTTACCAAGTCTCCTAATCTTTTTTATCATTGTTTGGGTCATTGTCTAGAAAACTTCAAGCAAATGGTTGCTCAACTTTCGAATTTGCAATCCTTGTTGTGAGTCCTATGAACTCAGCAAGCATGTTAAGGTATCTTTTCCAAATAGAGTCAACAATTGAGCTGAATTTCCTTTTGATATTGTTTTTGATGTTTGGATTCTTAGAGCATCTTTACTCAAAGAACTCGTTTTGGATCCTTAGACCACCCTTTGCGGTCTTATGATACCACATAAGATGTAAGGAAAAAAAGTATAATTTTTTTGAAAAAAAATTCTTGAAAGGTTTTCTTTTAGAATCCAACCTCCAGTGTGAAAAACTTTTGAACAAAATTAGTGGTAGATATGATGGATAGGGGATTCTTGAGTTCAAAAACACCATTAAAGATGCTCTTAGATCAATGCCTCCCTTTTGTTGTTCTTGGTTGGTTCTTCTGTTGTTTTGTTTCCTTCTTCTCCCTCATTGTTGATCTGCTCATTGGTTCCCTCGAAATGCCATTAGGAAGAGAGATTAAAAATGTTTTTTTTAAGTGTTGCAGATCTTTAGGGTTCTTCCAGAAGAACCAATCTACATGGTGGAGATCTTGGTTGTTGCTCTAGTGCTGAATCTTCACATTTTGAAATTTTGAGCCTAAGAACATGTGCCAAGAACTCTTACTAAAGATGCTCTTAGTATGTTCCTTCTTTATTAGGATATATGTACGATCCCATCTATCATTAAGAAACAATCTGTTGTTGCAAGATTGAGAACAAGAAGTAGAGTATCATGTTATGGCTCACACTACTTGTGACCCCTTGTAGCTAAAGCATTTGCTTCAAAAGTTCAAGTTTTGTGAGTTGGTCCTATGGTATATGCTCGAGACAATCAATCACCCTTGTATCTTTCTTCAAAGTCAATTTTTCATGAGAGAACTAAGTACATAGAAGTTGATTGTTGTTTCATCAAAGAGAAGATTCCCTTGGGCATTATCAGAACATCTATGAATTCGAGTGACCAACTAGCAAACATCTTCACTAAGTAAATTTTTCATGAGAGAACTAAGTACAAAGAAGTTGATTGTCGTTTCATCAAAGAGAAGATTCCCTTAGGTATCATCAGAACATCTTCTATGAATTCGAGAGACCAACTAGCAAACATCTTCACTAAGTCTTTGTCGCGTCCTTGGATTGCATACATCTATAACAAGCTAGATGCATATGATCTATATTGCCGTTGATTTTGTATATGACATGTTACCATCACTTGATAGCTAAAATTTAGGGGAGCTTGTTATATCATAGGGTTAGGATATTAGTTTTGCTCGTGCACCTTGGATTAAGGGATAATTCCTTCTTGATTTTCTCTAATCTCTTGTATCTACCTAGAACATTGTTCAAGTGAAATCAATACTATTCAGTCTTTCATCAGTTTCAGACTATCAGTTTCCAAATTGTCCTCAATGTACTAAATTCTAATGAAGTACTACAGTTGTTCCAGATCTTCTAGAAGACAACTGAACGCATGCAAGCATCTACTATGCATTTGTGTGTTTGAAGAATCACATGCAAGATATCATTCTCGAACAATAAATCCAATCAAACCGTGAGAAACAGTAGTATTAGATTATGGGAATATCTTGAGCTAATCTAGTACCAAATGTCTCAACATAAAAGGGAATTTTAGATATTGTTGTCAAGTAAAAAGGCAGACCTTAGGCACAAAAATATTGCCAGTTGTATTTTGTGCAATGCCCTCATTTATCAGAGATAAAACTTCCGGATGCAATTTTGTCAAGTCATCAGGTGGATTTAGTTTCTTCCTTCCAACACATGCCTCAACTACCGTCATCTATAATTCCAAAAAATAAGTTACAATCAAATACTGATAATTCAAGTATTTCAAGTAAAATGAAGTAAGAAAATGCAGATAGCTAGGTATTAGCAGAATGAGCAAACAGCTTGTAAAACTATTAGATAGATTATGTCTGCCAAAAATTATGAATATATTGCCAAGCTTTGATCTCAATTGGCATTGGGTGAGGTTCAACCCTGTACGAAGTCATCATTCTCTTTTCTTATCCATGTTCTTGCACCTCTAATTTGACCCAATTGGTCTATCATACAATTGAAGCCATTTACTGAACTGATGATATGCTTTATGAGTTCCTTCTCTATTTCTCCATACAACAACAACTAAGCCGTTTTCCCCTGGGTCTCTTTCTCCAAATTAGCTCTAAATACATAAAGTATTGTTCTTCCGATCATACATAGCAGCCTAGCGTGTGGAAGCAAAGCGCAAAGAAAAAAAAAATCTCATGTTATTAATCTTCATGAAGCTAGATTATTTAAATTTCTAGAAACCTAGTACCAAAAAAGATTATGAAAACCATTTGCATTTTTACTTAAAATTAGCATGCAGTGGACAACAAGAAAGCAATGATCAATCTGTTATGAAACCAATACCAACAGAGCTGCATCAATTGGATAACTCTTGGGAGCTTTTATTCATAGGCATAAATGTAAATTGGCCTATAGCTCCTCTTGGACTATCCAACCATCTGGCCACAGAACCCACCTGATTTAAGGTTAAAGTTCCAGTCTTATCACTGCAAATTGTTGTAGCAGATCCCATAGTTTCGCATGCGGACAGCCTTCGCACCTGCACCAAAGTTAGAAAATATGTTCCAAAATTGAATATGAAAATTAACAAATAATTTCAAAATTTAGTAGATACTGTGGTGACTGTTGGAGAACAAAAAGATACTTGCCAAGGCTTTGTCTGCCATCATTTTCCTCATTGAGTATGCCAAGCTATCATGATGTGGTCAAGGAGGAAAATTACACAGATTAGAATGAAACATCAGACAGCTTGGTTTTGGCTACGTCTTGTGTTCAACAAGGAAATAACTAGCAACATTTACTTACGTTAAGGTAACTGCTAAAGGTAGACCTTCGGGCACCGCAACCACCACAATTGTTACCTGCATGGCTCTATATTGAGTAGAAAAACTATTGCAAAAGATGTTTCAAAACATAATTCAGAATTCACACTTACTGCAATGGTAAAAATTTTGATGACCCCATCTACTGCTTTGCTAATACTAGTCTCTCCAGTAACAAATTGTACTTTTCCATCTAAATCTTTCGTATGGCCAGAGAAGTATCTAGCATTCCAAAAATCATTACACAACTAGTCAAAGTTGGCACTGAGCTTGTATTAATAAGTTCATAGCCAACAAAATAACAACTGATGTTTACCTTCCCAACAGGACTGCAAGGACACAAACAGCTACAGTAAGCCCAACTATGCCAATAAAAGTTGCTACTCCATTCAAACGAACCTATTAAATGTCACTAAAAACATGTTAAAAGGTTAAACGTGACATTTATCTTCTTTAAGGTACAGCAAAAGCAACAGCCTTTTCTTGGTTTTGGATGGGGGAGGGGGGAACCTGTAATGGAGTCTCTTCTCCAGTATCCTCTGAGATACTTGCCATCAACAATCCCCACTCAGTATTTATACCAACACCAGTTACCTACAGATGAAAGTTAAAAATAAGTCAGGGTGTAGTAACATTCTGAAAAAAATTGTTTCATGTGCTTAATCATATGCCACTAGAATCATCAAAATAGGAGTACATAAAACTTGCCCATAGCCATAAGGACCATGAATTGCAAAATGACAACTATATTTGAATAAAATAATTATTGAAATATGAAAGAATCAAATTTGTTGCATTAGAAAAACACAAGCAATCTAATAGAATAATAATAATTAAACGAAAATGCTAGGGAGCAGTTGAAACCAATGGAAAATTAATTTCACATTCAAAAAAAAAAAATCTATTACCAATTTAGAACACTTTTATTGATTTAGATATTGAATGAGGAAAAAGAGAGAGAGAAAAAACTATTTGCTCTGTGTATTGATGTGTTATTCAAATTCAATGTGACATAAAGACCAAATACGAATTCCTATTTAAAGTTGTACTAGACTTTTAATCCTAATAAAATAATAAAATAAATCAGAAAATAAAAAAGAAATATAAAAACTAATCCAAAAAGATAATAAGGAAAGATAGAAATATGGCAATAAAAAAATATAATGATAGAAATATGCCAACATTCCCCCTTAAACTCAAGTAGGAGCAGATGGAACCAACTTGAGTTTGAAAACAAAGGTACAGAAGCAAGCAAGGTCAAATCTGATTGGTAGAGATGGGGTCAGACTGCATGAAGGATCCAAGAGAAGTCAAACTACATTTGGAAGTGGAGACAACGCCATACTACACATATGAGAGGATTATACTTTATTTGAGGTCAGAGACGGGAACAAATCCAATCTACAAAATAGATATGCTGAAAAATTGAGCCAATCTACTAAAAAAGATGGGCTAAACAAAGCAAATTTGTGTAGAGACAAAATTAAACAGATCCAATCTGTGGAAAGAAGTTGGAATGGTGGCAACAAGGCATTGCAGGATAGTTTCCTAAAACTGAAAACTCAAAGTGACCAAACTCGAAAATGAAATGTCATGGTTCAGTGATAATCAAGTTTCATGAACTCATTATGACATAAAGGAGGAATTATTCTCAGGAAATGGATACCATAACTCTAATACCAAGTCTAAACTATGCGAATTTGTGTTGATGTATTATTCAATGTGATATAAAAGACAAAATAATAATCCTTATTTATAATTGTACTAGACTCTTACTAGTTACTCCTAATTAACTAAGGAAATAAATCATAAGATAAGGAAATCTAGAAACTAACCTGAGAGATAATAAGGAAAATAGAAATGACAATCAAACCAAATAATAATGATAATATGGAAACATGCGAACAATAATCAACAAGGTAACACAATCAGCATTCTCATGATCAGCCCGTGCAGCCAGCACATCATTAAGTTATAAAAAAAAAAATATTAGCATGCATGCTGCATAAGAACAGAATGTAGCATGTGAACTAGTTTCATAAACCAGAAACTTTTTGCACTAAAATAATTCAAAACCATAAAACCAATCATGCTTATGTTAACACAGACTTCTCATCAAATAACAGGCAGAGTAGCATAACAGGATATAACATCACATTATACCAGCATAGCACCAATTCCATCTGCTACTTTGCAACCGGACATCAAAAAAGGTGTTTTTTGATCCTTGTGAATCTGCAGAACATTCATTGCTTAAAAATCATAAGGATTAAAAACTAATAATTAGGTCAGTAGAAGGTATGAACAACATACAATCTTGCTTTCACCAGTCATACTCGATTCATCAATGGCAAGAGAATGACCAGTGATTACAACTCCATCGGCAGGAACCTGAGAACGTCCATAGAGTAGTTCACATAGAAAACTAGCCAGTGCTTGTTTGGTTAAACACTAAAATCAATTTTTCCCTCCACAGCACATGTTCAAATGTAAAATTTACAGCTGAGATTAATTTAAACGCATCTCAATTATTCAACAATTCAAAATCAATTCTACCTAAACTTAAAAACAAACAGACCTTCAATTTGGAGAGCAAGAAAATGAAATACTTTGCAAATTCACCTGATCTCCTATTTTAAGGGGCACTAAATCACCAACAACAATATCAAATATCGATATTTGTATTGTTCTTCCACCTCTAATGACCTGTAATGAGTACAAGAGTGCATGCTCAGTTTAACTTCCACAAGATGTTTTAATAGTATAATGTTACACACCTCCAATTTTATATTTTGTTTCTCTGCATTTAAGTTCTGAAACTGCAAAGATTGCCGATAATCACTGACAGCTGGCAAACAAAAAGGCAAAAATAAAAAATAGTTATCAGAGTAAATTAGGGACCTTCCTGACCTCCGTCTTCAGGGATTCTAATAAGCTTTTTAAATCATACACTAATTATTTAAGTAAAACATATTAAATATTTTTTTATTTCTTTGATCAACACCCTTTCATCCTTAAATTTCAAAAACTAAAAGTTGTACTAGACTAATTAATATGAAAATTACAGAATGACAAAAGGAACATACATAATTCAAGGACAAATAAGTTATTCCTGACAGTCACTTGTGCATAACTTAGGAAAAATTATTTTACAGACATTGTCATTTTTAATAGAAAAAATAAATAATATGACAACAATCTAAACAATTGCCCTCCTCCTGTTGCATTCTTCGTCTCATCTTTCTCTCTCTTTTTTAAAATACTTTAATAATTCGGAAACAGCCTCTTTGCATATGTAAGAGTAAGACTGCGTACAATATTTCTCTCCCTTACCTGCGCATAGTGTAAAGCCTTCGGACAATGAGGTACGTAGTTTTTTTTAGTTTTTTTTTTCTTTAATTAGGGTCTTTGACTCCCTGATCAAACCCAAGGTATCCCTACAAGTTTCAATCTTTTTGGTCAACTATGAGACTAAATTTCAGCCTGAGTTTGTCACACTTAAAGTTTATTGCTTCTCCCCAAGAGTGTATTTTGAGAGAATCGAACTCAGGTTCTCTCCCACAAATTCAGTGTGGGGTTACCAATTGTGCTACATCTATTGAGTTCTATTTTCTGCTCTCTAAAGCCATTGCAGATAGTATTGATATTTCTTTTTTTCATTTCCAAAGGTTATAGCAATGTTTGTATAGAACTAGATTGCAAAAGCATTGTTGATGCTATTTTGGTGAACTGATCCAGTAATACAGATCTTGGAGGTATCTTGCAAATGTGCAAGAATAGTTTTATCTCTTTTCCAAACTTTGGGTTAAGTTTCTTTAGGAGACAAGCCAATTGTGCGGCTCATGTGTTAGCTAGGGAGGCGCAAATTTATGCTGGTCACCAGATATTTGAGCATATTCCAACCTGTATTCAGGACATTGTCCTTTATGAAATGATACAAGTTTATTCAGTTCAAAAAAGTACAAGTAGCTGCTTGTTGGCATTGGCGTAGTAAAAAAAAAGAGTGTTCATTCCAAACCAGAGACATTTTAGTCTCGGGTAGGGGCAAAGGAGATGGGATTCGGTAATGTGAAGTTGTGGGAATAGGATGTAAAGAAGGAATTTTATGCAGGAAAAGAGACACGTAGAAATATTATACAACATGTAATGGTCTTTGGTACTTCTGGTACCTGTTAACAATATTCCTTTTTGGCTGACCATAAAAAAATTCCAAACCAGCCGAATAGACTCGTAGAAATATTTTGCCAATATCTACATCTTATTCATTAAAACAAAAAGAAACTATCAAATAAATTACCTGTAACTATAATGACAAGAAAAACAGCGAAAGCAATGCTTCCCCCGTCGTACCACCCTTCTTCCAAGCCCTAGCGATTAGAAATAAAGGAAAAATATAAACATTCGTGAACGATGTCAACGTCAATATAATGTAAGAAACATTACAGACTTACAGTGATACCAAGCACCATGAAGAAACATGCATACTAAGAGAGACGCAGCAAGTCTCGAAATAAACACTTAAAATATTCATTTAAAATCACTTTGTTTTGTGCACGTAGTCAAATGTTGAACAATGGGAGGAAAAAAATTTGTAAAGAGGAGTTAAAATAATATAACAAATACATAAAATAAAAATATAAAATAGCAATAATCGTTTCACATATTTTTTATCATTTAATTTTCATAAAAATAGTATAAAAAAATTACATTCTTAACTAATTAAAATTATCTTAAATATAATATTTAAATTAATTGTTATAAAAATTAATAAATTTATCAAATGTAATTAGGCTATAGAATAAAAATTTATCCTTTCCGTATATTTTTATACTTATTTTTATCTCTTGAAACATGTGAGAAAATATTTTGATGCGAAAAAGAAGGCCGAAAAAAAGAAGAAGCAAAAGAGTGTAAAAAGAGGGAAAATAATATGAAATAATCAGCTTTCAAAAGTAGAATAAATTAATAATAATTTTTACAACACAAGTAAAGTGAATTGTGGCTGAAATGTGGTGAATTCACTTTATCTTGCATTTTTATGCAGTATGCCATGCTCACGTGTGGCAGATTCCTTGTCTCTCCACTTAAGAAGTAATGGGAGGTTAAACAGTAATACTCTCTCTTTAATTTTATTTGTCACTTGTTACCTTTTAATTGAGGGAACGTCAAATGAAAACAGGTGGTTTAATTTCACTGAACAGGGAACCCACTATTACAGTTAAGATTGATAAGAATTACTACTAGCAAATAAGGGTGCTAATCGCACCTCTGTTTTTATTCCAAGTACTAATGACACCACAGCTGCTATAATCAATATTATAAGAGTCAAATCTTGCCAAGATTCCCATAAAAACCTCTGTAAAACAGCCAGAGAGAATCAATAATATCAGCATAGCAAAGCAATTGAGTCATCAACAAGTGTAACGTAATTAGATCATAAAGAATGTACCCAAAAACTTCTCCCCTTTTTCCGAGGATATGTATTAGTTCCAAATGATTTTTTCCTCTTTGATAGATCAAAATCATCCCCACTAATCCCCTTATCCGGAATTGATTTTAGTAAATTTGATAAGCCTTTAACCTGAATAAGACACCATTGGAGTATATTAGCAAAGCAGATCACTTCAACAACACAAGGCCACAAACAAAAATGTGTTGAAGTAGACTTGCCCCTCCATATTGTTGTAAAGCAGAAATATTCTGATTCTTAGTCATTGAAACAAGTTGTTCCAGACCAACTGCATACTCACCAACTGGAGATGGGGATGCCACTGCTGCTGTACTTGTCACTATAATCCAAAATATTAAGTGAAAGAGGGTAACAAGTACTATTTTTGTTAAAACAAGCACTAGTCACAACTCAATGCAGTTAGTTAGGTGAATGTAGAGCTACAAGACTATATATATATGAAGAAACCAAAACAGATAAACTAATTGAAAACAAGAAACAAGATTCGGTATTACAGCAATTCAATAATGGTGGACGACTTTCTGTCTTTCACCAGTTCATGTACGGCGTATCCACATAAAAATAGAATACTGCGGAATAGTTAAATTATTTTTTCTAACTATGCATAGCAATATGTTAGGTAGTGGCAGGGTCAGGGTGAGAAATGAAAGATTGTGGAAAGGAAGGTGAAGTATACCATACCTAGTTCCCGTTCACCAGCCAATCTGAAAAGCAAAGCTGCCTAATAGAAGAATTGGATTGATTAGAAAAAAGAATGAATTAATTGATAAATTAAGATTGAACATTAATTACTCACTCTGATGACTTGTGCGTGGGATCTAATCATGCTTTTCTTTTGCTCTTTCTCCTCTTCCTTTTTCAAGTCAAGAGTATATCTAAAACGCCTGGACGCATTGAGCACGAAAGCTGCTTGCTGCAAATTCATTTCAGTTAATAAGAAAAGATAGATAGAAAAATTAATTAATTAATTAACTGAATGCAGAGAAATGAGGTATTATTATTACTCTCCAACGCTTGAGGGACTCGGGCGGTGCATTTTTGGTATGCGTAATATCGAAAGGATCGTTAGGATCAACGAGCAATTCGTCGTCATCGTTGCCGTTGTCGTTGGTGGCGGGGTCGTCGGGATGGCTGCTGCTGCTGCCGGCAATGGTGACCGTGAGAAGGCCATTGGAGGAGGAGGTGGAACCACGCGAGGTGGAGGTCATGTTAACGTTGCAACTCATCTCTCTCTCTTCCTTCACAAATCACAATTCAATTCAATTCCAAAGAATGCAGGCTAGACGTGGTCCTGACTGAGATTTGCCCCTTCTCCGACTCCAACCCAACGCAATGCTGCCTCTCTCTCCTCTTTCCTATTGTTGGCCAATGCTATTTCTATTTCTATTGCTGGAAATTCTCATTCATACATCTCTCTGTCTCTCCAATTGCTTCTATTCTAAATATAGAAGCCATGAGGTTTGGGAACACACAACTGCAAACATATCCTTCCCGCCACCTCTACGCTCCCTTTTCATATCGTAATTTATAATTTTTTTATTAAAATATGTTTTTTCAATATATAAAAATATAAAATAACAAGTTTTTCATATAGTCTAGTCAAATTTTACAAGTCCTTACATTTTCCCAATTAGCAAACATAATCCTTATGGTTAATTTGGTTGTTGAGGTGAAAATTTTTGTAAGCTCTTTTAATTTCTATAAATTGTAATTTTTTTATTGTCTATAAAAAAAATCTTACATTGTAAGGGAGTAAAATGATAAAATAAAAAATGTTGTGAAGACTAAAACATTTAAGGTGAATCTTTTACTAATTTAATGGTTATATTAGATTTTAAACTTAATTGTATTTTTTATTTTCAATCTTTTAATTTTTGGTGAATTTTATCTTAATTTTTTTAATTTGGCGTATTTTATTCCAATTTTTTAAGAAACTTATAAATTTTATCTTTTGTCACTTATACATTAATAAACACAAAAATTGAGATGAAATTTGTCAAAAAATAAAAAAATAGGGGTAAAATTTACCAAAAAAATTAAAATATTAGGGATAGAATTTGCCAAAAAATAATAAATAAGGGATAAAAAATGCAATTATTTTAGTAACAAAATGATGGAGGATAAAATTTGCAACATCCTTAAAAGTTAAGAGTAAAATGTACCAATTTAAAAAGTTGAGAGTAAAATCATCAAAAATTAAAAAGTTTGGAATAAAAAATGTAATTAAACCTATTACATAGAATTCTCACAAGAGTCATATTATATATAGAGAGACAGAGGTGAAGGGATGTTGTGAGACTAAAACATTTGAAGGAATTCACTTAGGCTTTGTTTGGGAGTTAGGAGGGGAGGGGAAGGAAAGAGATTCAAGGGGAAGGGAGGGGAAGGAAAGGGAGGAAAATAAGAGAAGTTCTTTTCTCCTTGTTTGGAAGTTAAAAATATATAAGAGAGGGAAATAGAGAGTTAATAAGAAATTTTTACAATTTTTTATTTATTTAAAAAATTAATACATTATATATTTTACACTGACTAGGATAGGATAATAATTTTATTAACACTGACTAGTATAATAATAATTTTAATTACTTTTCCTTCTAAAAACTCTCCAAATAGGGGGGACAACAATTTTAAGGCTTTAGAGGATTTCGGAGGAGTTTTGAAAATCCTCAAATCCTTTCCCTCAAAAATTAAAACTCTCAAACAAGGGGATGTCTCTACATAAACCTTTCTCTTCCCTCCCTTCCCCTCCAAAATCCCTCTCCCAAACGAAACTTTGGTCAAAATGCCACTGTTGACCAAAAAAAAAGCCAAAATGCCAGACCGGAGAAAAGAATTGTCGAAGTGCCACGCGGCATACATCGCTATGGACAAAAGCGAATTACGTGGCTGAGGTGGTGCATCCCGATTCGCTGCATGGGGAGGCTCTGACATGGACAAAGATCGCTGGAGCATGCTGCGGGATACGTCCAAAGCTAACCCGCTGTGTCAGGAAGCGGGTCCCGTCGCGTCAGATGCCAAACCTGCAAGTGCTAAGTCCGCTGTGTCAGGAAGCGGGTTCTGTCAACATATTCCGCTTGGTTTGGTAGCGAAGTAGGCTCACAGGGAGGGACCACTACTTAAAGGGATTGTTCCCTGTCTCGCTCACATGTTCCACACTCTCCCGCAGCTCTCAAATTTTCTTCTCTCCAGTGTGCTTCCCGCTGTCCCCCCTCCGGTGAGTTTGCTTATTTTTTTTTTGTTCTGGTTATATTTTTGTTTTGCTTATTTTATGTAGTTTTAATTGTTAAATGTTGTTTATGTAAAGATTTAATGTATTAAGTTGTAGGATATTTTTAATGTTGATTAATAGTTATTTAGTTAAAAAATAAAAAAAAAATTGATATAGTTTTGGAATTGTTAAATATGTTTAAACTTAGAGATTAAATGTATTAGGTTACAAAATATTTTTAATATTTATTAATAGTTGTTTAGTTAAAATATATTTTTTTTTCTTCTGCTTAAGGTTTTTTTTTTGCTTTTATTATTTTGTTTATGTAGTTTTAGTTGTTAAATATTGTTTATGTAGGAAATTTAAT